>JAHBMJ010000894.1:16703-39016 GCA_018398765.1 Chromera velia | reverse complement strand
CACACACACACACAGAGAGAGAGAGAGAGAGAGAGATGACGATGAGCACATGCCCAACACTACCTGCAGCGCAGATACACATTACCATGGACACAGAATCAGGCACGCACAACACCAACTGCAGACAAACACAACCAACACTACCTGCAAGTCACACCCACAAACAGAAACAGAAACACAAACACAAGCTAGAGTACCTACCTGCAAAAATACCAAACACACGAACACCTCAGCAGCACAGTCCCATGCAAGGCCTTCCTTCCTTCGTACATGTATGAATACATTCAAGGGTCACGAGGATGGGGGTTGCCGCAGAAAAAGGCCGATGCACACGGCAGGCGCCGACCCCACCTCTGGAGTCACCACTTGTCTCCAAACCGCCGGAGCGCAGAGGAGAAAGGGGACTGGAGAAGCCACACAAACTCACACTTACAGACAGGCAGGCANCCCGAACGCTCGCCCGCCTGCTTCTGCTTGCCTGTGCCTGCCTGCCTGCCCGCCCGCATCCAGGTCTACCCGCCTGTCCGACTGCCTGCCTGCCTGCACGCACACACCACAAACAAGCAACCAAGAAAACAGGAGGAGAAGAGAGGAAACACGAGAGGGTCAAACGTCGGTCGATCGACTGGACGGCTGCTTGACTGAAGGAGCAACAGAGCGAGTGCATCATGACTGAGTAAGTGAAAGAGTCAGTCAGTGACTCAGCCGACGCAACGCTCCACTAGGAACGCTCCGAAGCTCTCTCGCACACGCTCTGCATGCTCATCCAACCGCAGCGCGAGGCACAGATTTAGCTGGCGCCCCGCATGCCTGCCTGCCTGCCTGCATGACTGACTGCCTGGGTGCGAGCGACACTATTTGGCGCCTCCCCTCAGACCCTTATGCATGCATGCCTTCCTGATCGTATGCCTGCCTTTTCCTTCCTATGCAGCCACACACAGGCACATGTGCGCACATATACATGCACACATACACCGACACATGCACATACACCTGTCCACACACACATACATACATACATACACATAGACACGTACCAGGACACATACATGCACATAGACACGTACCAGGACACATACATGCACATGCACATACACATACACACATACATACACACATAGAGACATATGCACGCACCCACACACACACACACACACACACACACGCAGAAAGAGAGAGAGAGAGAGAGAGAGAGAGAGAGAGATGATGATGAGCACATGCCCAACACTACCTGCAGCGCAGATACACATTACCATGAACACAGAATCAGGCACGCACAACACCAACTGCAGACAAACACAACCAACACTACCTGCAAGTCACACCCACAAACAGAAACAGAAACACAAACACAAGCTAGAGTACCTACCTGCAAAAATACCAAACACACGAACACCTCAGCAGCACAGTCCCATGCAAGGCCTTCCTTCCTTCGTACATGTATGAATACATTCAAGGGTCACGAGGATGGGGGTTGCCGCAGAAAAAGGCCGATGCACACGGCAGGCGCCGACCCCACCTCTGGAGTCACCACTTGTCTCCAAACCGCCGGAGCGCAGAGGAGAAAGGGGACTGGAGAAGCCACACAAACTCACACTTACAGACAGGCAGGCAGGCAGGCAGGCACGCGGCCCGCAACGAAGGCGCTTTTCAATTCCACCAACCAACCAACGAACCAACCAACGAACAAAAAACCAAACCGACCTTCAAACAGGCAAACCCAGTCTTCAGCTCTCCCGCACCAACAGCCGGCTACTCCCACCGAGTGCCTCCTCCCCCCTCTACCTCTCTCCGTCTCTGTCTCTGCGTGGCCTCCCTTCCCCTCTGCCCTTCCCTTCCCTTCCCTCCCCCCTCCGGTCTCTCTCTCCAGACCGAGATCGATCGCCTCCCAGCATCCCTCGGCCTCGGCTTCGGTTCGGTCCCGAACGCTCGCCCGCCTGCTTCTGCTTGCCTGTGCCTGCCTGCCTGCCCGCCCGCATCCAGGTCTACCCGCCTGTCCGACTGCCTGCCTGCCTGCACGCACACACCACAAACAAGCAACCGAGAAAACAGGAGGAGAAGAGAGGAAACACGAGAGGGTCAAACGTCGGTCGATCGACTGGACGGCTGCTTGACTGAAGGAGCAACAGAGCGAGTGCATTATGACTGAGTAAGTGAAAGAGTCAGTCAGTGACTCAGCCGACGCAACGCTCCACTAGGAACGCTCCGAAGCTCTCTCGCACACGCTCTGCATGCTCATCCAACCGCAGCGCGAGGCACAGATTTAGCTGGCGCCCCGCATGCCTGTCTGCCTGCCTGCATGACTGACTGCCTGGGTGCGAGCGACACTATTTGGCGCTTCCCCTCAGACCCTTATGCATGCATGCCTTCCTGATCGTATGCCTGCCTTCTCCTTCCTATGCAGCCACACACAGGCACATGTGCACACATATACATGCACACATACACCGACACATGCACATACACATGTCCACACACACGTACATACATACATACATACATACATACATACACATAGACACGTACCAGGACACATACATGCACATGCACATACACATACACACATACATACACACATAGAGACATATGCACGCACCCACACACACACACACGCACGCACATACACATACACACACACACACACACACACAGAGAGAGAGAGAGAGAGAGAGATGACGATGAGCACATGCCCAACACTACCTGCAGCGCAGATACACATTACCATGGACACAGAATCAGGCACGCACAACACCAACTGCAGACAAACACAACCAACACTACCTGCAAGTCACACCCACAAACAGAAACAGAAACACAAACACAAGCTAGAGTACCTACCTGCAAAAATACCAAACACACGAACACCTCAGCAGCACAGTCCCATGCAAGGCCTTCCTTCCTTCGTACATGTATGAATACATTCAAGGGTCACGAGGATGGGGGTTGCCGCAGAAAAAGGCCGATGCACACGGCAGGCGCCGACCCCACCTCTGGAGTCACCACTTGTCTCCAAACCGCCGGAGCGCAGAGGAGAAAGGGGACTGGAGAAGCCACACAAACTCACACTTACAGACAGGCAGGCACGCAGGCACGCGGCCCGCGAAGAAGAACCGGCCAAAATCGACCAACCAACCAACCAACCAACCAACCAAGCATTCAACCAGCGAACCAGTAAAAACCAAACCGACCTTCAAACAGGCAAACCCAATCTTCAGTTCTCCAGCTCCAGCTCCAGCGGCCTCCCCGAGGTCCACACGCGAAGTGCAGTCACTGTGCCGCATCCCCGCTCACTCCTCCTCCCACCCTCCTCTCTCTGGACTCCCATCACCTCTGCCCTTCTCGCCTCTCCCTCGAGATCGCCTCCCGCCGAGCCGCACCCTCGCTCGGTCCTTCCTGAATGGCTACCCGTCTGCCTGCATGCACACACCACAACCAAGCAAGCAAGCAGGGAGGAGAACAGGGAAGACACGAGAGGGTCAAAGGCCGGTCGATTCTTTTCCATCTCTCCAACGTTAGCTCGGCATCCACAATCAGTCTCTGGAGAGACAATGCCGTCGTGCTCAGTGACAGCAAACCCTGCATCAATGGGTCAGGCAGAGGAAAAGAAACGGTCACGACCAAAAGGGAAAGGTACACTTTCTGAAAGAAATCAAACGCAGTCGCAGTGCCTTGCCCGACCTTTTCGGGAAAGACGATTCTGTTGGTGTTGCTTTGAGCAACAGAGACAACAGAAACACCCCCAAAGCCAAGCTGCTCTCTCTTCTCTTTCTTCCTTTCTGCGCCAAAAGAATTTCCTGACACCGGCAACCTCACCTTCACTGCAGAAGAAGAAAGGCAAACGCCACACAAGACCACCAAATACCGCTCGGCAGGATGACTGAGCCGAAGTTTCGTCGAGTCTGTTGGAGACGGTCAGCAAACACACAGGATTGCGGAGACAGTGACGGGAGTTAAAAAATCAGGGCAAGCAATAAAATTCTCTCAACGAAGAGGACAGGTAACCCAGGAGCAGAAGAGTCAATCCAAACCTGCTTTCCCATTTGGGTTGCTGCTTTGAGTGGAGAAACGGAACACTCAATGAATGGTGATGCGAGAAGATGTGAGATGCATACTTCGGAGCGCTGAGGATCGATATGCGGCACGCCATTGCGGCGCCGCGGACCCTCATTTGCATGTGCGTACGTGTACACGTATACGTAGGTCGACAATCAAACCGCGCCGCCACATGATTGGCATTGATTGCTCTGCACTGAATTTCCTTCTGTGCATAACCGTCGATTTTACGTGTTGACTACCAACTCGATCATGGAGCGGTGGACGTCTTCTGGAGCGCTCTCTGACTGTGAAAAGAAGGCTGACGACTTTGTCTTGCGAGCTGTCTGTACGTCTGCCTCGCGCAGTCTGCAGCGCCTGTTTACCACGCATGCATGTTCTGACTGCATGCATCGCATGCATCCCTTCATGCAGAGGGACCCAGACTGATTGCCTGACTGACTGATCCCTTGTGAAGTAACTGCATATCAATATGAGAACACCTGCAAAGAGGAAGTAAAAACAGAGCGGAAAGAGAAGGAACAAACAAGGCGCCAGAGGTGAAAGAAGAAGGCCTCTATCATGTACATTTCTCCATCCCCAGATTTGAGGGAGCGCTTTCTTCCTCTTCCTTCTGTAGAAGGAGAAGGAGGGCGAGACAGGGGGAGTAGAGAAGAGAGAAGAGAGAGTGAAGAGGCAACCAGAAGAAGTCCCTCTCCACCTGCCTCTCTACCCCAACAAACTCGGACAGGAGGGGAGGGGGGAAAGAAGGAGGACGAGAGACGGTTTCTGCTTCCTCCCAAACTCTTCTTTCGGAACGTTTTTGTGTTGACTTATGTCGTCCTTTTTTGTATCGAGGGAGCTCGGGGCATTTTCATCGGCACCGTGTACTCCTTCGCGCGCTATCTGGAGGCAGTGGACGGCAAAAACATATGGAGACTCGCACAGATTGTCAGTTAGGCACACTTTGTATGCATTCACTGCATGCATGCATCTCTCTTTGACTCATGCGGAGGCTTCAAGCAGCGTGGCACGGGTTGAGACTCGAATTTTTTGGAAGTGCACGTCAAGAGAGTCTATTCATGTTTGGGAGGGGTCAAAACCCGAGCAGTCGTTGAACCTAACTGTCGGAAGTCTTTTGTCATTCATGCAGTCCGCAGTCAGTCTCACAATCCCTTGACCTGTCCGTCTACGTGCCCTTTCGCCCACCTGTTTACCAATGCATCTTACTGCGTAGCCTTGCCGTGCTGCCACTTTTTGGTCTCTCTAGACCACTGTTCTGGAAAATAAGTTGTTCAGCAGTCACTTTCTATTCCGCAATTTCGTTTGAGTTTTCGTCCCTCTGGTTTCAACAGAAATGCTTTCAAGGGTACCTACGTGCAGAAAGATGTTTTCCTGTATGTTTCTATCTGCGCTTGCGGCTCTCTTTCAGGTGAGTCTGTCCACATCCCTCTTCAGCCTGGGTCGCATTTCTTCCTCGACCTGGTTGGGCAGCCTCTCTGACCGCTCTGGAGCTCTGGAACGTAGGGTCCATGTTTGGTGTTCCTGGCTGGCTGTCTTGTCCTGCCTTGCGTACATCCTGTCTGTGGACTTCCACTCAGTAGAGCTCTTTCTTTTCTCCAGGTCCGGGGGGGGGGGATCACAAGCGTGTGTCAGACTGCATGCACATCGATACGTATGTATGGATGCACACAAACATTCACGTATGCATGTATGGATGCGCAAAGGTATCCGGATGCCGTCAAGTGATGGCCAGAAGGGTGACTCTATACGATCATTCTCTTCCACAGCTGTGTCTGGGGTACAGGCACTCTGCCTGCTTCTTGTCTGACGGTCTGACTGACTGACTGACTGTATGAGTGCTTGCAGGTACATTTTAGGTTTCTCGACCGGCTGCCTGTCCTCCGTGAGGGCGCACCTCGCACGCATCACCAGCTTCCAGCAGAGAACCAAGTACCTGGCTGTGCACGGCATGACGCAATACGGGGCGCTCGCTATTGCTCCGTTTTTTGCTCTGGGGGCGGCGTGGTTGGCCTCCTCGGAGGCAGGCTCCGCTCTGTCTGTTTGTGGTCCTGTGGCGACACTGAAGGAGAAGACGGGGGGAGGGGAGTGCAGTTGGGCAGCAGTGGTGGTCGCTTGGGTGTTCAACGGCTTCACTGCTCCTGGCGTGATTTTGATCTGCTTCAATTTGGTGAATGTCGTTCTTTTCTTGACCGTCTTCACTCCGGTGTCTGCGGAGACGCTGGCCGAGGGAGACGGCGAGACGGCAAGGGGTCCGAGTGGGATTCTGGCTGTGGGTGATGCGGATCGGTGTGGAGAGTCTCCCGTCTCCCCTGCGGAAGGGAGTCTGACGGAGACGGCAACAGAAGCGCCTCTAGCAGGGGAGGGGGAGAGGGACAGAGAGACAGAAAGTAGAGGTACCGGAAGGAAAAGAGAAATTTGTCTGAGCGAGACGATGACGATGCCGTCCCCTGCAAGTCAGACGAGACTGGCAATGATGTCCTCAAGAGACGGGGGAGGGGTGTCGGTGACTACTTCCAGAACGGCATCGAGGGTGCAGGTGAGCTGAAGATGAGGCTTGAGTGATTATTTTGTTGTCGTTCCACTTCCTTTTCTACATGCATCGGTTATTTGTCTAGGAATCCTTCGCAGAAGGGTGGGTTGGAGATTTTGAACGTCCCAATGATGACTTTTTGGATCAGTGATTTGTCTGAGAATCCTTGGCATGAGGGTGTGTGGGATGTTTTGAAGATCCCACTGAGGGCTCTTCTTTTTCTTCTGAGCAGAAGCCAATCATCATGTATGAGACTTTGTCTATATGCCTGTCTGTCTCCTTCCTTTCTCTCTCGTTGTCTTGTTCCTATCTTTCAGGTTGATGCTCCTGAGTCAAATGTCCTGAAACCGGAGCTTGATTGCTTTTTTTTGTTGCGTTCTGCAATCCAACCTCTCTGCCTGTCTGTTGCCTACAGTCGATGTCCCACCTTCCGGAAATTGAGAGCCTGTCCACCTCTGGGGCCTCCTTCTCTTTTGGTGCCTTTCGGAATGCAGACTTCTCTCCCTGTCTGTCGGAGGGGAAACAGAAAGAGGGGAAGACCGAAGGGGACACCCCAGGTCTCTCTCTGTCTCCTTGTTTTGAGAGGCAAACACAGAGAACCCCAAGTCGTTCCCTCTCTCCGGTGATGAGAGTGATGAGTGAGATAGGGGAGGTCTCTGTACCGATGGAGAGGGAGTCTCTCTCCGTGTCTCCCTTCGGATTTTCTTCCTCGGGTCTTGACGAACAACCAAAGGGCTCTCTCGAGGAGGGGGGGGGGGATCTGGCCAAAGAGGGAAGCAGGCTGTCTCCATGTAGACCTAGAGGTGAGTGCCTTATTTATTTTTCTCAGCACTGCGCCATGCAGAGGTACAGCATGCGTGTTCCAAATCCCGCTCTCTTCTCTTCTCTTCTCTTCTTTTGTCTTCTTTTCTCTTCTTTCTGACTGTCTCTTTTTTTGTTGTGACTAGGCCATCCAGCCATATTTTTCTCTCTCGCTCGCAAGATTGTGGGCTTCATTACCCACTTAAGCTTCACTGACAGTTACCACCTCTGCGGACAGAATGCATACATGCAGTCTGCCCGTGCGTGTGTGTGTGAGAGAGAGAGGGAGGGAGAGAGAGCGAGAGAGAGAGAGAGAGAAGGAGAGAGAGAGAGCATGTATGTGTGCATGCTTTTCTCTCTCGCAGGAGAGACCATCGACGCGACCCCCCAGGACCTGAGGAGAGGCCTGGCTGCCTGTGTGAATGAGGACAGCGGGGAGTCCTCCTTCTCCTTTGCCTTGCAGTCGAGGTCCCAGCCGTACTACCTGAGGCTGTTGAGAAGGAATGCGCCGTTCGAGTTGTCTTCTCTCTCTCTGACGAGGGCCGTGCTGTCCGGAAGGGCCAACAGCCTGGATGAGGACTTTGACCTTGCAGAGTTTCAAGGCACTAATCCGACATTCGAACGGGAAGGTGGAAGGGAAAAAAAGGACGAGGGGGGGGACCTGGAAGGGGGGGACGGGGCTGGAAATAGAGAGGGAGTTTTTTCTGAAGAGACGGAGAGACGGGAAAGGGAAAGGAAGGAAGAGCTGATGCGAAAATGGGACAAGATTGTTTCAAGAGGCGTGGGCCTCTACATGTTCCTCAATTTTTCAGCAAGAGGGTCAGTCACGTCAGCTAGGTGTGTGTGTTCATTGAAGGACCTCTAGAGGTGTAGGTGCGGGGCAGGGGAGAAGGAACGCATTGGCAAATAAATGGTCTTCTTCATTTCTCAGGGCGGTTCAACAGTGATTTGCGTCTCGCGTCTTACTCCTCTCTTCTTTGATTCGATAGGAAGGTCAGGCACGCACGGATCAAAGCATCTGCTGCCAGGCAATCGATCAAAAAGAACCGACCCAGGTTTCAATTCTGTCCACAGAAGAAATGCGCAGCGAGCGAGGCGTCCCGATCGATCCATGTTGATTGATGTGAATACTAACAATGTGCAGAGCCGTGGCGTTAATTGAGGCTGCGGGTACGGCGATGATCGCGAGGATGTGGAGGGTGGAGGACCACATGCAACAGGTGATGGTGACGTCCCTTTTGTTTGGGGCCATGGGGGTGGCAGGTCGGTCGCCTGTTTTTGGTTTTCTTTCTTAATTGTGTTTTTGGTGTTTTGTTTTGTTTTTTCATACAGAACTCTTTTTCATAAGAAAGAAAAAAAAAGGCAGCTCGGTCGGTGGTTTTCTTTCTTTTTTGTGTTTTTGGTGCTCTCCTTTCCTTTCTACCATCTTTTTTTCCTGATTGCTTCCTGAATTGGACTATTCTTGTTGCTGTGTACGAACAGTCCGTTCATTCATTTATGAAACCTGCAGAGCAGTGCTTCTTGTCAGTCCCTCCCGATCAATCCTTTTATTGATTAGTACATCAACAGGGACCTACCTTTTCATACACATATGCATGCACAAATTGATGCATTAGTATGAAAATGAATGCATGCACAAGTCGATTAGTACATCAGGAGGGACCTACCGTTTCCAGCGTGTATCGCAGTGTTGGTGTGCTCACTAGGATGGCAGCTGCATCGATTCGCCTCAGTAATGGGTCAAAAAGCGAGAGGGGTGATTTTGGCGTTTCAGGAATTCTTTTCGCCATTTTGACTCATCACTTTTCGACTCTACATATTCTAACCTGTGTGCAGGAATGGTGACGTTTTTGGTGACGATCTGGGCCGCAAGGAAAGTCCACGAGGCGGTCCTTTTGCTTTGCGCTTTTTTGGTCTTCGGAGTTGGTGCGGGAATCGTGGGAATGGCTTCTTCGGCGGGGGGCGGAGCAGAGGGAGCCCAAGTGGTGGTCAGCCGCTGGTTTTTTGTGTTTGTATGCATCATTTCATTGGGTCATCTGTCTGTACGTTCTTCTGCTTGAAAATATGTGCGCATGTCTTGCTGTTTTTTCACGTGAATTCGAAAGATTTGCTTCGTTCGTGAGGTTGTCAGGTTCATTCCGCGGATCCGCCTCGTTTGTGGTTTGAATGAAGAGTCTGAGCACGGATGGCTATCTTCTCTCTTTGCTCATCTGGATTGAAGAATTGCATGAGACCAATCTGTCTCTCAGCACACAGCGTGGGTTTCCACTCCGGGGACTCCTCCACCGAGTCATAAAGATGTATTCATATATACACACACAGTCCTTTCTGTCTTTCTCCGATCAGCATCAACAAAGATGTATACACTGAGATTGCTCTCTCCCTGCACGACTGTATGACTGCAGGTTGGCCTGACTCTGATCTGGACTCTCGCGTTCCCTGTGAAGAACACGACGCTCCTCTCCTCTCTGACCAAACTCGCAGGGAAGAAGGCGAAGAAGAGGTGCATGGGGGAAGTCGGATCATTGCATGGGTGCTGTTTGCATTCAATGGAGTGCTTCTACATACAGAGAAAAGAGAAAGGGCGCCTTAAATGTCGTTCATGCATTGATCCTAATTTTTAGCTCGAAGCTACACATACGCACCCTTTGGAAACTTGCTTCCCTGCTTCTGTATGCGTTGCCCCAAATAATTAAGTCACACTCAAGGAGGAAGTTGATTGGGTGGGTGGGCTGGCAATGCATTGATGTATCTCTGAGCTTACCCAGTCACAGCATACCGTCTCGATCTTGCACAGTATCGAATCAAGGCGCGTTTCCGAATGAATGCGTATATGCAGGTTTGGGAGTCTGATGGGTTGGGTGGGCACTTTCGGTTCTCTGGGCCGCGTCCTGGTGCCCCTCGTGTACCTGGTTGCAGACGAGCGGCGGACTTTCGGGATCTCTGTGGGCAGCTGCCTGCTCTGCTCTGTGCTGCTGGGGGCGTTTATGTGGACACTGTTGTCCTTCAAACAGACGCACGCAAAGGACCTCCACGGAGAAATCTAATCGCAGTGAAGTTCAACGTAGTCGAAAATTGAAAATCGGTGGGGAAAGAAAATCCGGACTTGGAGGGGTACGCGCAGAAGACATCCTTTCACTGAGGGGGGTGAGCGTTGGTTCTTCTTGCTCATAGAATCCGAGAAGGGAGGCGGACACAAGAATTAAAGAGATTGAGAAAGAAGAAGTGGAAGATCTACCAACTAGCGTTTTCTAGCTCCAATTACTAGACCCTCCCCTCACTTTCTTCCTTCATTGATGCATTTTAGCCTTCCGTCAAGTTCCCTTCTTCGTTCCTTCTTTCCCTTTTTGCCCCTTTTCTGTCGATCCTTCTGTCATGTTCCCTAAAATAGTTTCTTACAGAATTCTCTGTTTTTCAATTCAAAAGCTTAAAGCTATGGTAAAGCAGGTGCTACTAGTAGGGCAGGTGGGCGTGTTAAATGGAGTGGATCTATTTATAGACACCTGCTTGAATACCTAATGATTATGCAAGTGATGATTCACTGATAAAGCTAACTGGCTAGGTATGGTTTGTAAAGTTTTAAAGTGAAATAAAGTTTAAAGTTTGATTTCAAACCATAAGTTATAAAATAAAACTTTTGAAAAATCACTTAAAAAGTTTGTTGTAGAGTTTGTTTGATATCTAGACTGTAATCTAGTTTAGAAAAATCTAGACAAAAACAAGTGTTCTCGATCTGCAAGTTAAAGTTACATAAATTAAGTATTTTAGCTGAGTAATTTAAAGTAGTATCATTATTTCCAATTGAATAATATTTCGGCTCAAAATTCTTTCTTTAAAGTAATATAAAGTAATTTAACTTAGTGTTGTGAAATAATCTAAAGCAATGTAGAGCAATTTAAAGTAATTTAAAATATAGTTTAAAATACTAAACTAAAGTAATTTGAAAATCATTATAATGACATAATTTAAATTCAAGTTTAAAGTCAAACTCCGAGCTGACATTGCTTTGCTTGAATTGTGGATCTCTTTAATTAATTCCATCTGGAATTCCACCGATAAAATTAAATCTGTACTCATGCAGACCTCAACTGACTTCTGTGTTCTCTTTCTTTCCATCCTTCTTCTCTGATGTTCAGCCCCCTCTATCAATCTTGCTGGACACATCGATGGATGGGCAGTTCTACATGGATAGATAATCTTTTTGTGCAACGCGCTTTGCTTTTCTTCCCGCTCCTCTTCCCTTCTCACACCGTTCTCCCCCCTGTCTTCTCCTTCCCCTTGTCTCTCTTTCCTTTTTTTCTCTTAATGTTCACCTGGTGACCTCCTCTATGGCCGGACAGGTGGAGTCCCTCAGATGAAGGAGGGCCTGGTGGACTGCCAGGACACCCATAGGGATGGCACCCACCAGCATCAGGAGGGCGCCTATCTGCAGGCACGTGCCCATGTATCGTGTTCTGGACCAGGCAGGCTGAAACACACACACACGCACACATACATACACACACACGAACACATTCGGACACGCACGCACACACACATACACACACACACACACACATACACACACACAGAGAGAGAGAGAGAGAGAGAGAGAGAGGACGAACATGCAAAAAGGTAAAGAAAAAGATGTTTTCTGTTCTTCTCTCATGGTTCAGTTACAAACGAACAACAGTGGACGCAAAGGAAAGGAAAGATCCGGTCAGACAATTAAAAGAACGACATCTAAACAAACGTATTAATACAAGGCCTTGTCCGGCCGGAGTCAGCCACGGACAGACCTTCCGGGCATTCCAGGGTGTTTGTCTCCGAATGCGCAGGAAGTAAGAGGGGGGCATGATGAACGCAAACGAAATTCCGCAGGAAGACCCTGTAAGAAAAGAAGGCCGAGATAGAAGACAGTTTCCACCTGTTTCATTTCTGAAATATCGAATGCGACAAGAATGACTTCACATGAGTGGACTGTCTTCGACAAAGATCCTTCCTTCTGCGAACAAATCGTCGATACACACAAGTTGAGAAGTTGCTGCAAGGAGTCTTACTCGCTGGTTCGCGGAGATACGATCAGAGAAGACACCAAACTATGAAAAAACAGATGTGGCGATGATGTATGATTTCCATGCGCACACGAATTGCTCTCCTCCCCCCTGCTTTCAGGACTTAATTCTCATACTCAATTGCTCTATGACACAGATGAATGAGCACAGTGCATGCCGATGTGTCCCCAAAGCAATCAATGTGCCACGAAAGAAATTGTTTCAACTCTGCCACGTCAGCCCACCCCCCGACCCACAGACCCGCAAGAGCCCACACGGAGACGATGGAGGACACAGAGAGGACCATCACCGCCAGTGCAACCAGCAGAAGAGAGGTCAAAACGATGAGAACAGTAGAGGGCATCTCGTTCACCTGGTGGCCGGGAGTGGGGACATCCCACCTGCACACAAAGAAATCAAATTGACGGCAAGAAGACGCAAGAGACGACAACAGGGACTCGAGCTACTGCATGGTGAGATGAACAGCAAATGTCATTCTTCGTGCACGAGTTTTTTTGCTCTCTATTCACTTCTTCAGAACATCATCAAGTACAGAATCTCTACAATTGGAGAATTCCTTCTCCGTGTCGTCTCTCTCTGTCTCTGTCTTGCTGTCCCTGTGTCAGTCAGTACCCAAGAAAATCAAGAGCGCAGATTGCTAGCTACACACAAAGAAAAGAGAAGAGAAGAGAACGGAATCACAAGCAAGCAAAAGAGGCACGCAGCCACCTTTCGATCAGACATGATGGATAGATACGAAAACTTAGACGATCAACAGACCCTGTGGCAACGTCATACAGGAGGCTGTGTCTGTCCACGCTCACAAATGACATGTCTCCGACGCCCGCGCCGTCCCCCGAGCGAATGGACATGAACACGCTCGCGTCTCTTCCTGCACTCACAAAGACGCAGCCCGAAGGAAAATTTCTGCAGGGACAAAAATGCATGTAGTACTTTCTACTACAGACAATCGATACAAATGCAGTGTCCCTCCTCCCTCCCCTCCGCATCGATCGCCCAAATATTCTTCTTCTTCGTCATTTTCTTTTTTTGGAAGGAAAAAAAGAGCGAGGGTGGGTCTCTCCTTCTCTTTCGCATCAAGCAACGACAATATATTTATCTCTCTGGTCTATCAGGAAACCCCATTCTCTTCCCGAATGGCGCCCACTCGAGCACAATCAAAAGGGGCTTGGTTGGACACTGCAGCCAAAATCCAGTTCTTGCCTGCATGCATGATATGCGATGAGTTCCATGCGCAATCCAAACAAGGCACTCACCCACCTCTCGATCTGGGTCCCCCTCCCGCTCCTCCTCCCTCTCGAGGCACTAACAAATCTCTCGCAGCTTGGGCCATCCCAATCCCCCCTGCGGGTGACTCCCCCTCCCCCTTACCCAGAGGACTCCCCCCTCCTCCCGCTTCCAGATTCCCCCCCCCTCCCTGCGTCGGCGTGCTCTGAAGCAGCACAACGTTCGTTGGTGTGACGATCTGTTGTCTGTCCGCCGCCTCTGCCAATTCTGCAGGAGGGGACGGCGGGGGTGATGGCCCCAATTCCTCCAGAGGAACACCCGAGCACCCCACCCAATAGCCCTTCCGGGCAGACTGCACCAACTCGACCAGCTTCCAACAGGAGATCCGAAGAGGCAGCAGCAAGAGGGGGATCTTCAACATGCAGGCAAACCCCAGGCCTAGACGCCCAATCTGAAAAGAGAGAGAGAAAGACAGAAAATTGATGACAAGGGAAGCAAAAAGAAGTCCCATCTATCGGAGTAAACACAGACCAACGGCACACACAAGTCTCTTTGTGCGGAGAAATTCGTTGCAGGTCATACATACACACACACACACACACACACACACACACAGAGAGAGAGAGAGAGAGAGAGAGAGAGAGAGACAGAGAGAGAGAGAGAGCGAGAGCGGGAGCGGGAGAAAAAGAGAGGATTCTTTCACTGTTCTGGTGGCAAAAAAACAAACATTCGACGTCACACACACAAACACACACACACACACGCGCGCGCGCGCGCACGCACGCACGCACGCACGCACCATCATGAATTTATTCTCTGGAGGGAAGTTCAGCACCAGACTCCCACAGATGGCAGAGGAGGCCCACAGATACCCGAATGTCCCGATGACAGAGTAGAGGACCACACACAGACAGACAGTGGCCAAAATGATCAGTCGGATTCTCCTTCTGGTTGGTTGTGCGAGCTCGCTGTGAAGGGGGAGTGCGTTCGGGTGGCTCATCATTGAAAGAATGAGTGCGGGGAGCACAAACGCGACATCAGCCATGCCGGTGACCGCAGCAGGCCACAGCCGGATCCCAGCAAAGTCGGGCCCCACTCTAACAGGCTTCACTTCGCTTTCATCATTCGTCACGTACGTGGTGTGTTCTTTGCCTAGGATCGGCACGACGTTCACAATCACGGCCGTCGTGACCAACGCCGCCATTGTGAACACGACGTAGCTGACGTGACGGAGGGCCGAGAGGTTGCGGCAGTAGGTGAGGGGCGAGACGAGGAGGATAGTGATCAGCTTGATGCCCCTCTCCATCCAGAAGGCGCCCCCGATGGAGTCCAAAGTCTCCTCGGGAAGCCAGGCGAGCATCAGGGGAGAGACGATGTCGGAGACCGTGAGGATGTACGCAGTGACGACGAGGAACAGAAGGGTGATGCTGACGATGACGGTGATCAGACGGGCAAAGCTGCCGAAGGCGCACTCTGCAATTTCCTCATAGCTGTTCGTGCCTGCATGCAGAGAGACCGACAGATGCACGATCATACAGAGTGGCGGTGGTGGTACTGTACGTATGCGCACGTGTGAAGATGTGCACTTTGACTAGAAAGTTCTCAGGGGCATGATGCATCTGAATGACTCATGCATCCTCTCGCACGAATGTTCTGTGCTTCTGCATCGATCCACATCCTCTCGCACGAATGTTCTGTGCTGTGCTTCTGCATCGATCCGCCCATAAAGAGAGAGGCTTGAAAGAGAAAGAAACAGACAGAAGCGGAAGGGAAAACGAAAGATTCCGATGCAGAATGGAAGATTCAATCAAATATTTTTTTGCATAATCCGAAACAACGGGTCAGCACCAAGAGAGCTCTCTCTCAACGCCCCGCTTCTTCCTTCCACTTGAAGACCGACTAACTGACCTGTCCTTCTCGCACACGCAATCAGCAAATCCAGAGACATCACATTCAGAAGTCCTGCAGAGAGACGGGCAGAAACAGAGGCAAGCGGATCGACAATCTGCTGAAAACGGGGGCGAGAGCATCGACAGAAGGCGTAGACGGATTTCCCAAAGTGAAATCCGCCTACGCACACGTCGGAGAAGGCACAGAGGAGACGCGCAGACAGAGGGGAAGAGAAAATTTAGCAGACAGCTCCACACAGGGTATGACGAATAGGACCACGGTGCATGTATTCACCCGGGCCCGTTCATGCATGCACAAATATATATGCATCCACGAAGTTCTACACATCCAAACGAAAAAGGGCACGAACACATATATATAGATCGGTGACGTAGAGTCATGTGTACCACCAAGTCATCTCTCGTCAGAAAAGAACGACAAGAAACATTAATTTTGTTGTGCTGTATCGCTAGCTGTCTTGCAGGCCCCCATGCAGAATGCACAAATGCCTGTAGGATTGATTCAGACTGAATCTTCTGTCTGCTACGCAGAAGGCGCTGCATTGATTTCCGCATTTTTACACAGACATACACAGATACACACCTGCACATCCAATGGCGATGAGACCGAAGGCGATGCCGCACTTTGCGATTGTCAGAGGGAGTGCGAGTACGCCGCTGCCTACAATGGTGGCAATCAATCCGAAGACAAGTTGTGGCGGCGTGACCTTTCTACTTGGAGAGTCTGGGTGAGGTGAGAGGATCTCTCCAGAGAGAAGCTCTGTGGTCCCTCTCTCAACCTGCTGTCCCTGGCCTGCATCGTCGTTCGCCATCCTGGCTGCCGAGCTGGCCGACTTGCTGACTGGATGGCTAGATGACGGCCTCTGACGCCGATTCCTTTCTGCACACAGTGAGTCCCGAGGTTTGAGCCTGAGGTACTCCGGTTTCTGTGGGGCTACAGAGCTTCTATTGGACGGCTTTGTGATGGCTGACACACCCGGACAGCTGATCTCCTGAGTGCAGCTAGCTAGGTCAAAAGTCTGACAAAAGTAAACGCTACAGGTGCATGGTGCATGCATGTTTGAAGTTATATCGGTGCATGGGACCGATACGCGGATGGAGCGCCGGTTGGGGACAACATATTACTTGCGATGGACCCGGTTGCATGTGAGGTTGCGAAATCAATTTCGGAAATTGCGAAGGCGAAGGGTAGAGATTGCTCGGCAGACGTACCCTTGAGCCGTATAATTTAAGTGAAAAAACAGACGTGTTTTAGACAATCGGACAAACTAGGGTAGATCCGCCCCTTGTATATAGGGACGCAGCATGCATACCAAAACTCCCAATCATCAAAAAAGAAAAGCTGCATGGCTCGGCAGCTAGCGTGCTATTAATATAAATTTACTTAATACACAGAACGGTTTAGAGCCATCATTGACAACCTTTGATAGGCAGCCAGTTTTATGAACAGATTCATAAATGAAATAGTCTTTCAAATAGATAAAAAAACTTTAATAGTCAATACAGGCTATGCAGATTAAAATTTTACATTTTTTTTTTAAAAAATAAAGATGATTAATTGAAGAACAAATTTGTTAAGATTCATTTAAGAAGTCTCAGGATCAGATCCAGATTGAAAGACTCCTTCCAGGAAAGAGAGACACCATTTTAACAACCTAAGCTAGATTTGCTCCCTGTATATCAAGCTGCAATCTAAATCGAACAGAAAAACAAAAAAATAATAATATCACCAGGTATGTATAAATTCTCCGGGGTGGTTTTCCGCCCTTTGTTGTACGCCATTGTTGGAGGGCGGGCAAACCATGAGGGGAGGATTGAATCAATTTATAAAAACTGTGAAGAGAAAAGTGGGGAAAAATTGATTGACGACCCGATTCACCGTCTGACAACTTGTATCCAAACGGAGGTGCCGCGAGGGAGATTGAGTGATCTCTGGTATAGGCGTTTGGAGCGTATGTCGATAGAAGAAGTGTGTGAGTATGGAAAGAGACAGGAGGCCCGAGGGGGTAGGAGGATGGGGCAGGCCGAGGAGCACGTAAGGCGGTACTTCTCGCTTCTTCTTCAGAGGGACACCCGAAAGGCCAGTGCCCTCATTACTGCATGCCTAGGACCAGACTGATCCATCCTGAGGCGCAGTGACAGGCGGCAGTGTTTTACTAGCTAGTAGTCATAAAGTTCGGCCGCTTTAGGTAAGCAATCGTTAGCGTGCTGCTAGCTTGCAATATGACATGAATGCTCACAGACTGCCTTTTGCCATTGGGACACGATGGCTGGCGGGTTAAGTCACATCATCATCATCATCAAATTAAAGCATATAAACAAACTTATACAAAAAAAGTTATGAACCTATATATAATTACATTATAGAACTATAAATGGGTGAGATGACATAAAGACACATACATGCGCACACGCGCACACACACGCACGCGCGCGCGCGCACACACACACACACACACACAGAGAGAGAGAGAGAGAGAGAGAGAGTCACACTCACGTGTGTATGCACGTATTTATCTCCTGAGCTACCCGTGCTGTTGCGACACATTGATTTGATGATGAATCAAGCACAAGCGAATTATTCACCATTATGGCGGGGCACATGAAGTTGAATTAAGCTAGGACTCCTAGCTATCCATCTTTGTGTGTCATTCATTCTTCGAGTAGAAAGAACTCCCTCCATCCATTGTGCATGGATCGACCTGCAATGATTGGTCTGTCTCGCTGGATGCTGTCGTCCTTCTGATCGATCAATTCCCTCTGCATGCACGCCCACCTTCGTCGTACGCCTCTCCTTCTCTCCCGAAAAAGTCCAAAGTTGAACGGGACATTGGGAAGATGCTAATGGTACTGAAAGCTTCTTTTGTTTCTTTTTGTCTTCGGGATATTGTCTTGGTATACTGCCAGTCTGTCTGCCTTTGTGTCAGATCATTGTCGGAGGAGACGGAATCCTCACACAGAGTGGAGACAGAGGGAAGAAGGGGCGTGTGACTCTCAAGAAGAGGAATCACTGGGGAGTGAGTGCGTGTGTGACAGACAATTAAGCAGACCGAAAAGACTTTTCTGTCTGCGCGCCTGCCAGTCTACTGGACCTGGACGGACGGATGGGTGGATATGGATGGATCCACGCGATGCTTCTGCGCTCCGCCCTTCTTCTGCATCTCTTCTTTTCTTTGACAACAACAGTGATGCAGAGCAGGAGAGCAGCAAGAAGGAAGAACGTGGAGTGGTTGTTTGAAGTGATTTGAGAGAGATAGAGGGCATTTTAGACGATGAGAGGGTATAGGGCGAAGGCGGACAAAGAAAGGGGAAGGGCGAGGAATAGTCTCCGTCAGATAGTGTTCCAAAGAGGAAAGGGGGGAGTAAGAAAGACAGACTGACTGACAGGCTCATTTGTCGGACCTCTCTCCTGCCAGTGGGGGTTTCTTCCCGTTTTTTTCTTTTTCCATTGATTCATTGCATGCTTGCTGGATGAATCGATTCATTCATTCCTTCCTTCATTGTTTGTCTGTCCATCCATCCATCTGGTTTTCTTCCTTCCAAGACTTCGATAGATCGACGCATCGATCGATTCGATTTTCCCCTTCTTCTTCTTCTTCTTGAAAGCTACTCACTGTGCATGGTGTCTTTCTACTAAATGTCTTTCTGGTCTTTCCTGAATTGTTTTTTTACAGATGATTCCATTCTCCAACTCTTCGCCTCTCTTTCTCTCCCATGCATCGGCCCTCGAGGCTCTCGGAACTCCGCACTCACTTACTGCACGCCGCGATCCCACCCAACACCCACTCACCCGCCCAGCACCCACTCCCATGCACTCAAGAACACCGAGGGAAACAAACAAGCAAGCTACCAGTCCTGCCCGTCTGTGCCCTGCTCTTCTCCCCCCCCTCTTTTGTGTACTCATTTGCCTTGCGGAAAAGAAAAAAGGACAGCCCGCAACGCAAATGCCTACATGCACCCCCTACCAACGAACCCCCCCCTGTAGGGCTCCCTACACCTTCTCGTCTCCCCACGCGGCCTTTGCCCCCCCGGACCCTTTCCTGATGGGGTCACCGAACCTGAGCCCTTTCGTGTATGTCTCCTTGCAGTCAGGGCACATCCTGCACGCACACGCACACACACACACACACACAAATGTATTTGTTTGTGTACATTTTTTTGCAAAGACAAGCTTCCTGCATCAAATTGAGACGGCACTGTGGACGCACTCATTCCGCGCAAAGGGGTGGGTGGGAAAACAAGCAGGAAAGAGAGAGAGGGCGAGCGGCGTGTCTGCATTCCATAAATGCAGCAGACAGACTCACTCACATACAGAATTACTTCCGCAAGCCACAAACACATGCACAAAACAAGCACGAAAAAACAGAAAAACAAACCCACGCACCCAGCGTACTGTTCCCATTCGCCCTCGGAGGTAAAGTTCCGAGCGATGATGCCGCTGTTGATGTGAGGACCCACAAAGTCGTAGTTGATCTGCAAGAATCAAGGAACAGTTCACTCACTGACTCTCACAGAGCATGAATGATCGCTTTTTTGAATCACTGCTAAGCTGCCCCTCCAGAAGTCGGAAGGAACAGAATGATCCCAGATATGGAACAAAACAAGCGGAGATCCGCAACAGTGCAGTGAGTCCGCCTCTTCAAAAGAGGGGGGGGAAGAAAACGAAAGAGGGGAGGAAGGAAGAAGAAGCGAAGGGAAAAAGGAAACGTAGGCGGAGGAGGATATGCATTTCGCGCCCGTCTCCGCATTGGCACCTCCCCTTTTCGTCTTTGTACCCGACTTAGTCAATCACTGCCTGACTGACTGACCACATTGACTTTTAGTCCGTCCCAGTCTTGCGCGAGTCCCTGCAACAATCGCACGATACTTACAGCGCTCTGTTCAACTTCCAGTTGACAAAAAGTGCATTTCCATTCTAGAGATGTGAACAACACAAATCCAAAAAGCCGAAAGAGCAGCAGAAGGGGATCCATCAATCTCATCTTCCTTCACCCGCAATGGATGGATAAATGCAGCGATGATCAAAAAGAACAGTTCACGAACTTTCTTTGTCATTGATCGGCTCGTCAGTGTTTTACACACAAAAACCAGGTTTGGTCTATCATCTCGCTCCCTGACAAGCTGCCAATTCTAAGGCAAACAAACGACCAGGAAGGCGGGAAATATACACCACGTTGATTTCTACAAGCATGAAATAAAATTTGGGAATTGAGAGGTCAATTGGCTTCTGTTCGTTCGGCATCGAAAGAGACGGCAAAAAAAGCTGCAGCGACCTCCGCCAATGCCAAGTCTCTCGCTTACCCTGCAAATGTTGGCGTTTGCTTGTGTTGCCGCATCCTTTACCCGAAAGAATGTATCGGCTGCGCACATGCACAGAAGAAGATATGTGTAACCGAACGGACTTCATGAACGTACACCGGCTTCTTTTACGTCATCACGAAATACTTACTGCCTGCCTTCCTGCCTGCCTGCCTATCTGGTGCAAGCGAGCAAAAGTCTCGCCACGTTAGTTCTCTCTCATCTTTCTCTTCACTCTGCATGGATGCATCGGGTCTTTCTGGCGACCCTCGAGCGACTCAGCTGGTGATCCATCCATCCAGTTTTACTCAGCAGGCGATAGAAAAAGACATTACTGCGGGCGACTGACTCACACCTACTGCCTGACTGACTGACGTTTGAACTTCATGAACAGAACTGAGTGAACAATCATGATTTTATTCTCATTTATTTGTTCATATTTACTTATCTATTTTCATAAATTCAAAAAAAAAAAAGACTGACGTTTGAACTTCATGAACAGGATTGAGTGGACAATCATGTTCGTGTCAGGGGTGAGCGTTGCCTGCAGTCGGGGGGGGGAGCGGGGGGGTGTGGGGAATGGAAAACCGATTGTCAATGCGTCCACGGACGTACGGGCAAAACTCAGCTGTGAGGGCCGAGCTGCAGGCGCATCGCAAGGAGGGAACTACGCAGTCGTAAGCGCACACACGCACACACACACACACACACACACACACACGCAAGCACTCACACACACACGCAAGCACTCACACACACACGCACACACACACACACACACACACACACACGCAAACGCAAGCACTCGCACACACGCACACGCACACACACACACACACACACACGCCCACACGGGCACGCACACGCCCACACGTGCACGCACACACAGCCCATGTAGACGCAGGCAAAGGCAGAGGCACGCAAAGACGCACGGACACACATGCGCCTGAGCACCACCCGACACACACAGATAGAAGTTCTCGTCACAGATAGTCCTTTGAAACGACCAAACGATCTCTTGCTACCCAGCTGCTCTGGATTGGTTCTGAAACTCTCTCTTTTCCTCCCTGCCTTTCGGCCGGCCGGATTCTCTGGTCAGATTTCACTTCATCTCTTGTCTTCGTATATATGATTCTCTCTTCGAGGCTCACACACACATGCATGCACTCCCCCCACAGACCTCCAAGTTGTAGATTTTCTTCTGCCCCATTTCCGGCTGCTTCTCCTCCAGCCACTGCAGTCAGTGCATCCATCGGTGGAAGGGGGGAGGGAGGGAGGGAGGGACAAGGGAAGGAAAAGGAACCTGATCGAGGGAACAAAATCAGATCCCACTCCTGGATGGATGGATGGATGGATGGATGGATGGCTCTGGTCTCTCTCTCCTTCCCTCCCTTCCCCTCAAAGTGCTCTCACACCCAACTTGGCCCCCCCCCCCCC
>JAHBMJ010000894.1:0-16634 GCA_018398765.1 Chromera velia | reverse complement strand
CCCCCCCCGTGTTTCTGTATGTGTTTTCTATTTCTACTCTACACATTCAGGCAAGAAGAGTGAAAGGTGATCTTCCATGGATGCAAACAAAAAAAGGGGGGTGAAAGGCAGGCAAGACAGAAGACAGACAGCACGGAGGCAGGGAGGGCAGCTTGTCCGCTTTGCCCTTTACGGACGCAGACGAAAGAAAAGCAGACAACAAGGAAGGGAAGGGAAGAGGGACACACACACACACACACACACACACACAGAGAGAGAGAGAGAGAGAGAGAGAGAGTCCCTCTTCCCTTCCCTTCCAGCAAATTCACGCGTACTTTTTTGAGGTTCGTCCTGTGTTCAGGTCCGTAGTCGGAGTTGGTGGCACCCCAGGAACCTGCAAGAGGACAGGCGAGAGAGGGAGAAGGGAAGCAGGCGAAAGGAATTCATTACCTACCTGCTTCCTCTTCCCCCCACACGTCTTCTTGAAAAGTGAAAAGGAGCCGGTCAGTCTGAAAAATGTCCCTTAAGACTGACACTTTCTCACGACACAATGAGAGAACAAANAAAAACAGGCTGACAGACAGACAGACCGTCCTCGTACTCTCCTCTGTCCTCAATCATTTCGCACTCCGGCCACTTCTTCTTCTTCTGTTCTGACAGCAGGAGCAGTTGTTTGCCCTCGCCTGTCAACCTGCAGCCGTGAGAATGCACAACGAACATCATGGGTGTTTGTACAAGTGCAGAAGCGTCAAGGCAAAGACTTACGGCCAGCGGCTGGGGAGAGAGTTAGCGGAGTGAAGTGATTGGCGACACGCAGAGCTCGATGACAGAAAAACAGACACATACACACACACACACACATTACACACACACACACACACAGAGAGAGAGAGAGAGAGAGAGAGAAAGAAAAAGAGAGAAAGAGAGAAAAAAAGACAAAGGGACAGATACAGACAAAGGAGGAGAGGGAAACTCACGATCCGATGGGTTCGAAGGCCCGGGAAGGAGGAATCAGCTGCACCCATCCATCCATCCATCCATGTAGCAATTCATTGATCCGTTCTTTTCATGGACTCGTTTGTTCACTTGCTCCTTCATTCACACACCCGTGAGCTCATGATCACGTCAGTTCCTTTCAATGCGGACGAAAAACGACCGGCCAGAGCAGCCTGCTTGTCTTTTCAACAACCCGTGACGACAATTCTTCTCGTGCCCGCAGCCGAGGCGACCCACAATTGTTTTTCCCGACCGCCTCCTCCCCCCGTCCATGCAGGCACTCAGCAGCTGACCTTGTCCTTCCCGAACACCTCCACGTACATGTCCAGAATGCCCTCCAGAGAATCTTTCTCGAAAGAACACTTGTCAGGACGCATAGAACACACGATCTGCACACACCGATGGATGCAGTGAGGGGGGCGAGTGTGCACTCTGAGATGATTTGAAGTTAAGTTCAAACGAGGTGGGGACGTCAATCTACCCGGAAGAATTCGTCTCCTCTGCGTCTTCTTTTCTTTGTCCACCTAGATCTTTCTGACAAGAGTAATGCAACAAATGCATGCCACTCCCTGCCTGCAGTCTGTCTGGATTCATTCGTCTCTACCCTTTTTTAAAGTCGTCTTCTTCTGACTGGGTGGCAGAAACTGACGCACACACGCAGAAGCGAGAAGAAGAAAGGGAAACAGAACGCCCTACACAGAAAGAGAGCGGGTGGGGAAGAGAAAGGTTGGCCAATTAACTGACCACTTCCTTCTTTGTGTTGTCGAGTTCGAGGAATCTCTTGATGTCCTCCAGAAATTCTTTCAGAGGGACGCAGATGATCGTGTGAGAGACCCAAAATCTGCAGTCATTCATTCATTCACAAGGAAGGAAAAAAACAGACAAACGTTCACAAGAGAGAAGGGGACCACAAAATTGTTTTGTAGTGCAGAGAAACCCCCGATGAGGAAATCACCGCACAAACAAAAAAAAAAAGAAAGAAAGAAAGAAGCAAGCAAACGGGCAAACAAACAAACAAACAAACAAACAGGCAACCAAACAGACGAAGACAGGTATTTTGGAGTCTGGGTGGAAGGGACGTGGGAGGAGACACACTTGTCTTTTCACAGGCGGACGGACAGACAGATCGCACATGCAGATACTGACAGGTGGAGGAACTCCATCAAAGAGAGAAAACAAAAAAAGGATTGCACGTACTCACCGGGGGTTCATGATCCACTTCTTTGGCGGTTTGCATTTGTGGTCCCCTGCGTATTTTGTGTCGTTGATTCTGCAGCCAGCAGGACACACAGGAGGGGGGAGAGAAAAAGGAAAATGGATACATACTCCTTTCTTCTCACTACCTGCCCTTTGACATTTGCTCGCATAGAGGAACACATTCTCTCCGCATCTTGAGGACAGGCCGCACGTCTGGAGGGAGGAAGAGAGAACAAAAGAAGTGCCCCCCAGTAGTTGCTCCTAAGCCTTCCCGCGGCAGTCGCGCGACTCCCTCACGCAAACGCCGACCCAACAGGTGTTCATCACAAGACTCGAGGATAGAAAGGAACAGAAGAGAGCAACACGGGCAGTGCTCAGTACCCCTCAATCAAAAGTGATGGATCCCTTTGAGCATGCAGACCGGGTCACAGGCAGCCAAACGCGAGAGAGAGAATGAAGAAAGAAGGAAGAAAAGACACGACGTGGAGAAAGCAACGAAGACGATTGATTGTGCTACCTAAAGCCGGAGAATTTTTTTCAAGTCCTGAATTACGAATGTATTCTCTACTAAAACAGACGATCACCCAACAAAGATATACAAACAAACAAAAAAAGCTGTCGACGTACCTGAGGTCAAAGAATCGCGTTCCCGTCCTCAGTTGTTGGTACGCCCCCCAGACCTGGCACTTGGACCACCCGATGATCAGGTACGGGATCTTCGGCTGGGCAGGGGAATCGTAGGTGCCCGAGTCGTGGCTTCCTGCAGGGAGTAGGAGAAGGGGGTGAGAGGAGGGGGGAGATTGCAGGAGGAGGGAAGGGTGAAGCGACGACAACGAATGAAGGACTCGAATGAACAGGCATGTCTGCATGGAAGGTTCAGCTGAAGCCCGGCAATTCAGAAGAATCATTGAGCGGGGGGCAGGGCGGGTTTGGGAGGGCCGGGGTATTCTAGAATGAACAGGAACCATTCTTTAGGAGGATTTAAGCAGGGGATCTAGAAAGGGAAGGGAGTCAGAAAGGAAGAAGAGAGAGAATTAAGGGACCTGGATCAAAGCGGGCTCTCTCGGTGAATGGCAGAAGGCCTAAAGGATGGAGGGAGGTATACGGGCAGACGGAGGCTGGGCGAAATAGATTCGGAAGAACAGACGGAGGGGGGGCATGGGATGAATGGCAAGGAGGCGGAAGTCACAGACAGGAAGGAAGAGATCCCGGTAGGAGTCCACGAAAGAAGATGACACAACAGCCCTGCAAGCCCGGCATTCAACCTACAGGAAGGGAGCTCAACGTTACCCTCTCCACACTCACCTGGGATGCACAGCTGTGTGAGTGTCTTTGACTGATGCGAAGGATGCCCCATCCAGTCATCGTAGTACTTGTCAGGAGTGCTGAATCTGGCTTTTCCGTAGGCGTTCCTCCCCTTTGGACAACAGCGCCAGAACACGTTTGCGCACCTCCAGAAGTTCAAGCCAGGAAAACACCCCAGACAAGACCAAACACATGCAACCTCAGCAGACTGGAAGCGACAGGCGATCGCATGACCCAGACTGACGAGGCATCCGATGATGGGTGTGGCCTCCAGAAACTTCAAGAGACCGACCCAAAAGGTCTTGCAGAAGCTTCGAGGCTTCTCCTCCAGGAGATCTGGGCACCACCCGTCTGACATCCTCCCGCCGTGTGTTCGTTCACTTAATTAATTCCTTTCAGGTGCTGTCAGTCAGTCAGTCTGTTGCTGATGGATGCTCTGAGCCTGTCTGTTCCTCTTGCACCAGTCGAACAGCCACGCAGCCGTCTGGCTCAGATCGTGGGTCGGTAGTCGCTCTCAGTCCGGCAATGGAAGGATTCTGTTTGTGCATGAATACATAGAAGCCCTTCCACAAGGCAACCCACCCCTCCTATCCCCTCCTAGGATGGACACACATTCAGTCTGAACAGCAACACATGCGTGCTTCCGGGGGCCACGGCTTTTCTATTCAAAAAAATACGCGTATATTCGCGACTCTGTATATCTCTGTATCGCTCGTACATGTCGGACATGCCAGTACCCCCAAGGTTCATGCGTGGCATTGCGTGCATGCGTGCGTCACAGAACCTTTGCGCGGCAGTCAATCGAACGTCTCCTTTTCGAAACTGCTGCAAGAGGGGATCATCCCTGAAGATTTCAAAGGTTGAGGTTGCCGGTCTTCTCCCTCCTGTTGCTCAAGACGCGGCAAGGGTGCAAGCTGAGAAAATTTGTCTTCGAGTCCTTACAGAGTTGTTAGGCACAGATCGAAACCTTTTTAGTTTTGCCGACACAGAGAGACGCTCAATTTTGTCGGAGTCCGGTAGCTCGGTGCTCTTTTGAACCATTCGCGTGTGAGTAGGTACGCCATGGGCGATCCAAAGGAGGATATGAACACAAACGGCGCTGCCCCTATGGAGGCAGAGGCCGGAGGAGGAGAAGCCCGTCTCCCTGCCGCGTCAGTCACTTCGTTCTCTGTTCATTTCCATGGGTCTAGCCGTTTTTCTTGCCCTCTCCCGCTGTAGCACGGACTCGTAGACCAAGTGATTGACTCTCGGCCCGTCTTTCTCAACGGAAGGAGACTGGCTGCGGAGACTCTTGTTCGCGCGCTCTTTTCGTCTTCTTGATGACCTTAAGTCACCCCCCCCGAACGCAATTTGTCTCCACCAGACTCCTCAAAGAAAAGAGACGGGTGCCCCCCTTTCTCCATTCACCTGCCCTCTTTCTCCACCACTCTCCTACTCCTTCTTGTCTGCCTTCCCATTCTCCGTCTCGTCTCTCTCCACCCCCCCGCTTCACCCCCTTTCCGCACTTTTCTACACTTTCTCTCTCTAGAGCTCCGTCCACCCGTCTCTCCCCACTTAAGCGTCCGTGTGAAGGGCAGGGCAGACCGAGTGCAAACACCCCCGTAAAGCAAACCGAAATCCACCACCACCCCCTGCAACCTTTTTGCCTCCACCCTCTCTCCTCTGCAAACACAAAACGGTGCTTCTCCTCGTCTCCTAACATCGACACCGATGCCTCCTCCTCTGCGTTCACCAGTGAGCGAAAGAGACTGGCCAAGGAAAAGAAGCTGGCGGAGGCGAAGGCAGCGAAGGAGGCTAAGAAGGTGAGACAAAAAAGCACCACAGGTCACTACCTATGAGGATATTCAATACTGCGCGTCTGTGGTTTGGTGTTGGAGATCTCTGTTGGTGTGCTCCCCTTGTTGTCTCCTCTGCCCTCCCCGTCTTTTTGTTTGCCTCTCTAGGTCGTGTGTTGCAGGGAGAAGGAAGGAGGCAGGGGCTCTGGCTTTCGCAGTACCGGACTCACAATAGAATATGTTTTCTTCGTTCTTCGTGCACTTGGAATCTTTCCCAGTGCCAGTTAAATTTCTTCTCCTCTCCTGCCCGTCCCCCATCAGACAGTTTTCCCCCCTGCCCTCTCCTGCAGGCAGAGCAGGCGGTCGCTGCCGCTGCCTCCGGGGCGTCCTCCTCCTCGAAGGCCGCTGCGGGGCCCTCTGCTGCGGAGGCAGAGGAGGAGTTGGACCCCACAGCGTACTTCGAGAACAGAACGAAGAGCCTCATGGAGATGAAGGCGAAGGGCATCATGATGTACCCCCATAAGTGGAACGTCAACTGCTCCCTTCCGACCTTCATCGCAAAGTATGGGGGCATGGCGGATGGCGCAATGGACGAGAAGACTGAAGTCGTTGTGGCAGGTCGGTGTGAGGACTGAACGAACGACAAAAGGAAGGCTGTGAAGATTTGTTTTTGTGGATACTGTGCTGACTGACTGACTGACTGACTGACTGACGCAGTGACTTCAAAGAGAGAGCATGGAAGGAGGCTTGCGTACCTCCGCCTTCTCCCTGCATCAGGTTGTTGTTCTCATTTCAACGGCGTACTCATCTTCGCTTGTTTTCTCTGTGTCGTTGGGTTTTGTTTTTCCGTGTCCAAGGATGTGACCAGGCAGACGATCTTTCTCCGATTGCACAAGAGCGGCAGAAATGAAAGCACCCACTCACACAAATTGCCTGCCGGTCAAACGTCGTGTGTGCGTATGTGTGTGTGCAGGGAGAGTCTTGAGTGTGCGTGCGTCAGGCCAGAAGCTCCGCTTCTACACTCTCGCGGCAGACGGTGTGAAGATCCAAGTGATGGCAAACTTGCAGTCAGTCAGACAGGCAGGCTGTTAGTGAGTCAGTGAGTGAGTCATTGAATCGGTCTGGCGGTCAATCTGTGAGTCAGACAGACAGACAGACAGACAGACAGTCAGTCAGGTCACGTAGTGCAGTCGCGGGATACTTTGAGCTTTTTCCCTTCTTCGTTAGTGCCAGCTGTCTGTCATATGATCGGTCTCTCTCATCCCGTGTGTCACTTGCAAAGGCGTTAGTGATAGCGTCAGCCAGTGTGATGCACCCCCCTTTCTGTTCTCTTTTCTGCTGCATGGTTATGCAGACACCACGACGCAGCAACAGGAGACTACTACGAGATCCACGACCGTCTTCGGAGAGGAGATATTATCGGGGTCAGTCAGTCAGCCTGTGAGGCATGCACTGAGGGATAGCAACAGCAAGTCTCCATGCAGACAAAAACAAGCAGGCAAGAAGAAGAGGAAATGGGGAGGGAAGGAAGAGGATATTACTGGGTTCGGTAGGGGAGTGACACCAAAGTTGCATCGCATCATCGTGTGTGTCATTAGGGGTCGGGCGGACCTTGCCATCAGTTGGCTCCCGCAATAATATTATTCTTCTCTTCTCTCAAGGAAAAGAAGGAGCCGTTGAAAAAACAAACCCAAGAAATTGGCACTCGGGTGTTTCTAGAGGCTCGGGGGTGGTGATCAATTCCTGATTCAGTTCAGTGAGAGGGCTTTCGTTTTTGAGGGGAAATGCAATCTTGGTTTCTTCCGATGTCAACACTCCAAGAATAACAGTTTATGGACGAACAAAAGGAGCATTTTTAAAACGCCATGGACAGAAAATGCACAAAGAACAAGTATCGATTTTCCTCCCTCCCTCCCTCCCTCCCTCCCTCCCTGCCTGCCTGCCTGCCTCCATTCGACCTCCCTCCAGGTGAGGGGCTTCCCTGGGAAGTCGAAGAAGGGGGAGCTGTCGGTGTTCCCCAAGGAGACGGCGCTCCTCTCCCCGTGCCTCCACATGCTTCCGAAGGCAGAGACGGGGCTGAAGGATCAGGAGGTGAGTGGCTGAGGAGTCTTCGGTCGGTGTGTGTATGCGTGTGTGTGTGTGTGTGAGAGAGAGAGAGAGAAGGAGCGAGAGAGCGCTCTCGACTGACTGTGGTTCGTCGGGCATTCTTGTTTACTCTTGCATGTTCTAGAGAGAGAAAGCTCGTTGACTTGGGTGTAGATTGCTAGCACGGTGCGTATGTCTTTGTGTGTGTGTGTGTGTGTGTGTGTGTGTGTATGCATCTCTCTCTTCTTTTTGCAGGTCCGATATCGACAGAGGTATTTGGATTTGATGATCAACAAGGAAGTGAGAGTCACTTTCTGCATCAGGTCCGTCTCTCCCTTTGGCTGCAGGGCGATCGATCGGGCCAGTCTGGCTTCGAGGGTTTTCTCAAAAAGGCGGACACACAGACAGGCAAAAGAGAATTCTTATGTATTGAAGATGAACTCGACAGCAAGTTGCGTGATCTCTCCCCGTCCCCCCTTCTTGCTTATTCAGTTCCCCCCCACACCTTTCTGACTGATCTTACCTCTCCTAACCCAGCCTGTCAAGTAGAGGGGCTATCTGTAAGGTCAGCGAGTTCAACCTTTCGTCTCTTCCCCCCCCCCTTCCTGTTCTCTCGTCCGCTCTTGATGGTCTTTCTTCAGGGCCAAGATTGTCGCTTTTCTGCGACGCTTCCTCGACCTCAGAGGCTTCATTGAGGTCAGTCAGCTTTCTTGTCCGCACGCAGGTTTGTTTTCCCTGGCTTTGCTTTTTAAAGGGGTGGTTGGTCGCAAAGACAGGCTGCCCGGTGAAAGATTCCTCCCTCTTCCTGCCGTTTCGTTTCTTCCGAAGACTGCAAATGAATGATCTATCCACCACCTCTCTCTCTCAGCTGCCTTTTAGATATATATGCACACCCTTGTTTGGACGAGTGTGTGTATGCATGGAGAAGTTTCAACTCTGAATCTGGCAGCGAGTAGAGAAGCCTCCGGCGGACGTGCTTCCTGCATGTACACGAGAACGCCTGTCGAAAACAAGTCCCTCACACACACACGCGAGCGCGCGCACATACATACATACATACATGCATATGTACACACACCCCGCTCACATGTCTTCTGTCTATCTATGCAGGTAGAGACGCCCATGATGAACACACACATACATATTTATATTTACAAGTATGTATGCACATACACATACATACGTGTCTTCTATCTATGCAGGTGGAGACGCCGATGATGAACATGATTCCTGGAGGGGCCGCCGCCCGTCCCTTCATCACTCACCACAACGAGTTGAACCTGGACCTCTTCATGCGCATCGCCCCCGAGCTCTACCTGAAGATGCTGGTGGTAGGGGGCATGGACAGGGTGTACGAGATCGGGAGGAATTTCAGAAACGAGGGCATCGACCTCACGCACAACCCGGAGTTCACCGCCTGCGAGTTCTACATGGCATACGCAGGTCAGAGAGGATAGATGCATGAGTAAATGAGAAGGTGCATATACTGTGTCAACAGCCACAAAACAAATGCAATGGTCCTTGTAAGAGACGCTTGTTTTGCCTTATTGAGAAGCATATTGGTTTCTCCTACCTGTGCAGGAGTGTAATAGTGCACTCACTCGCATTCTGTCTCCCCTTTTTGCCGTGTCCTTTCTCCCCTACTTCCTCCTTTTTTTCAGACTCACTATGTGCCCTGTGGGGGATTGCGGCCTCATGTTAGAAAGTGGAAGCCTGGTGAAGAGTCCTCTCACGTTTCACTCCGCTGTCTTTGTGCCTGTTCCATGTCTTTCCGTGTTCACTCCCAAACATGATCGCACGTTTCGTGTCTTGTGTGTCGTGTGTGTGTGTGTGTGTGTGTGTGTGTGTGTGTGTATGTGTGATTGCAGACTACAATGATTTGATGGACATGACTGAGGAGGTCGGTGATGTCGGTGATGCCATCTTCTTTCTTTCTTTCTTTTCTTTTTTTTTTCCTGGTGATTTTTCCATCTGTCTGACCGACTTGACTGCGAGTGTAGCATGTTGCGATTTTGACGACAACCGGAGACAGAGGAGACCCTAGGTTTTCATGCCGAAGGATGGACTGAGTCAGGAAGACATCGAGGGAGGATAGCATAGACGTGATAATGAATGATGCTTTCCTTTCGACTTCTGCCTGAACTCCATTTGCGAAACTCGACTGATGGGAAGCTCAAAATGATGCACACAAAAGTATCTCCGCCCCATTCCTCGTGCCTCCCTCTCTCCTTTCTTCCTTTTCCAGTTGGTGTCCCAGATGGTGAAGTCGATCGCCTTATAATTGAATCTACATTCCTCTATGTATGTATGTGCTTGCCCATCTCATTTTGCAGTTGGTGTCCCAGATGGTGAAGTCGATCCACGGGTCCTTCAAGATCGAGTACCACAAGGATGGTCCGAAGGAGCCCCCAGTGACTGTCGACTTCACCCCCCCCTTCCGTCGGGTCTCGATGGTTGAGGAGATCGAGAAGCTCTCGGGTCAGAAGATCCCCAGACCCTTCGACTCTCCTGAGTCTATCGCGATGATGAAGGCGCTTGTCGACAAGGAGGGCCTCAAGCTGCCTGAACCACACACACCTGCAAGGCTGTTGGACAAGGTCAGGAAGGAAGTTGACAGACAGAGAGAGAGAGAATTGAGGAGACAGCGAAAGAAAACTTGGAGGAGAGGAAGGGTGGGAGAGCTTTGAGAAAGAAATGACATGCATCTCTGTTTGTCTACCAGTCTCTCTTCCTAGAATTGCTCTTTGTGGTTCCATGCCGCTGGGATGCTTGGTCTTTCAGCTTATCGTTTCCTCCCTCCGTTCTTCTGAGCAAAGGAACAGAGAAACGCAAGAAGCAAGATGGAAGGAAGGCAAGAAAGCTCCTCAACAGAGCGCAAGCTGCTTCTCCCTCTGTTCGTCTGCCGCTTCGTTCGTCTCCCTTCATCCATCGCTCTGTATTCTCAAACACACGCTGCATGGAATGCCGTCCGAGGATTAAACAATCTTACACGCATGTATTATCACCAGCCCCCTGCGGGGCTATGGTGAGATAACCAGATCTCGCTCTAGAATTACAATGAGGACAAACGCCTTAGTTGGGGTCAAAAGGCAACACAAAAACACCGAGAATGACTACGACTCTGACAGAAAGAAGGTCCAATGAGAACACACGCACTCCCAGGCTGTATACATTTTCCTCTTTGCTGCAGACAGTTCTTTCTGATCTTTCTCCCTTCTTTATTCTCTCTCTCTCTCTCTCTCTCTATCTCTCTGTCTCTCTCTCTCTCTGTCTCTGTCTCTGTCTCTGCCTCTCTCTCTCTCTCTGCAGCTGTGTGGCCACTTTGTGGAGGACCACATTTTGGAAAGGCCCACGTTTATCACAGAACACCCTCAGATCATGTCGCCTCTTGCCAAGTGGCATCGGTAGGTCATGTCATGTCTCGAGAGTTCATGGAATGAAAACTCCCGCATATTCTTTCTGTCTTTGTATTCATCTTCTTCTATCTGGCTGCGTTGATTGATTCTGGTCTCCGGCTTTTGCGTTTGTTCATATTATCTCTGTCGTTTGTGTCGTTCCCTCTGTTCGGCCCTTTTGCCCCTGTCTGTGAGCGAGTCTGTCTATCAAACTGATCAATTTCATCGAATTGGTTATTGCTTTGGATCAGACTGACTGCAAGCTGGGGATGGAGAAAGAGAGAAGAAACACGGAGAGGCAGTGCGCAAGCACCCATGCCGTGACTGACATGTATCAGACGTATTCTGCGGTCCTGCATGGAATGTTTGTTGTTTCTTTCTCTGGAATGTTGCCTTTCTCTTCTTTTGGTGTTTGCTTGCTCACCGCAGGGCGAAGGAAGGGTTGACCGAGAGATTTGAACTCTTCATTCTCGGGAAGGAGGTGGCCAACGCCTACACGGAGTTGAACGATCCCTTCAGACAGAGGGAGTGCTTCAAGGAACAGGGGAAGGTGGGTCGTGTTCTTCCTTCCTTTCTTTTTGTTGCTCTCTTCTCTGCCGGTCTGCTCACCATGTTGGGAGCGGCTGTGTTTAGGAGCGCTTTGAGAGACGGGGAGAGAAAGAGCGTTCCCTTGCACGGTTTCAAAAGAACGTGTCGCCAGCATCACCAGACACAATTCATGCATGAATGATGAGAATTGCGTGACCAGTACCTTTCCGTCAACTAGTGAGTGATTCGTTCGGCACTCCTGTGTACGCCTTCGGACTGCACACCCTGATGGATGTCCCTAGAGCGAAGTGGCGGAGTGGCAGAGAGACGGCGGGACTTCTTCCTCGATCGCGACTTCTGATGACTAGACGTGAACGGGGAGGGGGATGTGGCTTTTGCTGCACTCGCACACATTCATTCGCACGTGGCACACACACACACACACACACGCGCGCGCGCGCGCGCGCGCGCGCGGAGAGAGAGAGAGAGAGAGCACACACACACACACACACACAGAGAACACACACGCACACGCGCACACACAAACTAACTGAAGCACAACAAAAAGGGGCCTTTGAATGAATGAATTAATGAAGGGCTGTTATTAGCTGCATCTCTTCTGCATTGCGGCCTCGCTGTCCGGCATGACGATGGGATGATCTCCCTCCCCCCCTATGCTCTGCCCTGACCCCATCCCATCGCATCTCATCTGCAGGCCAAGGCAGCAGGAGACGACGAGGCGTGCGATGTGGATGAGGTCTGCTTCCTTCGATCAGTTTGTGTTCTTTCCTTCTTATTCTCTTTGTACTCTCGTCTGTCGCATGTGTCTCTCTTGGTTGCTTGACTACCCGCTGTGTGTGAGGTGTGCAAGAAGAGTGCTTCAGGGGAAGACGGAGAAAAGAAACACACATGGATTAGCCTGTGTAGCTGTGCTTATGTTCTTTAGCATCGCTCTCCTCCAGTGGGGACTTTTTACGCTGCCATTTCTCTTCATGACCTGCTTTTCTTCCCGGTCAGCAGGCCTGCTGGTCTGCTTCTTTTGTTTTTTTTTTTGTTTTCTCCCTCGAATGCGGTGGGTCTGCTTGCTACACATTGATGACTTGTAAGGAGAGGGATTTACATTTGCACGTCTCCCCACGCATGTCTACACAAACACGCGCGTATGTGTTGTCTGTCAATGACGTCGTGCCTGAATGCAGACCTTTTGCACCTCCCTTGAGTATGGCCTCCCTCCCACTGGAGGGTGGGGCATGGGGATTGCATTTGTTTTCATACATCTATTTTCATACAGAATTCTTTTAAAATTAATGAATGCTTGCAGACCTTTTGCACCTCCCTTGAGTATGGCCTCCCTCCCACTGGAGGGTGGGGCATGGGGATTGATCGCATGACGATGTTTTTGGCCGACAAGAACAACATCAAGGAGGTCATCCTCTTCCCTGCAATGAAGCCTGAGGACCAATGAGAAGAGAGATAGACGGCAGGGAGGAATGAAGACAGCTCGGGGGGGTTCAGCAGAGAGAGGAGAGATTCCGGGGGAGGCTTGTGCGAAAGTGGAAGGAAATATGGATGGGGGCAGGTGCATGGACTTGCCACCCCAATTTGTTGCGTGCGTGCAGCCTCCGGAATGGAGTCTGAGGCATTTTGTCGTTGGATGCCTGGGAGGGAAGAGTCGGCTAGCTCGGTCAGCTGTCACTGAGCCTGTGACTGAGGTGTAGAGGCCGTGGCAGTGAGTGACGTGAAGAAGCAATAGGCAGTCCACTAGGTACACCGCTGAAATAGGCATGGAATCAATCACTGCATTTCAAAACTTGAAGAAAAAACACGTTTCGGTCATTCCGTTCATTTTCTACTAAATTTTATACGTTTGCACATTTTTTAAAATCATAAATAATCATTTATACTCATTTAAATTAGCACTCAAAACATTATTCAATTATTTTCAATAAATTTATCGTATAAATTTAGAATTAAAAGAATTTTTTCATTAGGCTTTTTGCTATGTTTTGTTAATTTTAACTCTAATAATTTAAAAAATAGAGGAGCGGATGACAGAATGTAGATGTACCTCTATATAATGACGTGGATCTCTCTTAGTAGACTTTGTACTAGACTTTGTATCATCTTGCATGAGTCCAGACCAGCAAAGTTGTGAACGAGAGTATTTGTAGGCAGGCTACGAGCGGCGAGTACGCGACGGACCCGCGGAGTGGCGGAGCCGCGAGGCCGGCGGCGCCGCGGCGATGCGCGCGCGGACTTCAATAAGTGTGGCTTGGCGCAGGACTGAATAAAGTGATATCGATCTGCATGCATTCGAATTAGCTAATGATCGCTAACGATCGTTGGACTGGCTTGATCGAAGGAACAATGTACAAACCTCTCTAGGTCAAACTCTTATAGTCTATGAACTCTGAATGCACATCGTTAGCGTTGAGAGTTCTAGCCCCGTATTCTGCTTACTGTAACAATCTGCTTACCAGAGCCAGGTTTCGAACAGGCTTTTGATTCGTTTGTATTCAGTCTGAATTCTGTTGCTGTCATGGAACCACCTCCAGTCTTGGCTCCATTGACAAACGAGCAGGTGGGAACGGCACTGTACAACCTTGAACAGTCCGTCACCAGCCTGCAGCAGACTCAAGAGATGATGCGGCAGACCATGGAGGGGCTAGTGGCGAGGGTTGCAGCTCCACCTCCACAGTTGCCTCCTCAGGTGCTGCCAATGAGTGAGGAGGGTACACAGCAGCTTGTCGTGCCCTCTCAGGGCCCTGATCTACGAGAGCAGCTTCCCCGGATTGCACTGAAGCAGCCGGACGAGTTCACTGGACGCCGCAACACTGTGGAGAGGTTTATTACGGACACCAACGACTACTTTACCAATGCGAATGTTGCTCCTCATCGTCAGCTTGGCCTCGCGAAGTCCTTCCTGTGTAAGGAGCTGAGGGACTGGTTCGATTTACGTGTGAAGAGAGGTATGGGGTTTGCAGATTGGCCTGCATTGCGTGAGGTGCTGCGACACAGGTATAAGGAGAAACATGAGAGGAGGAAGGCGAGAAAGCAGGTGTTGTCCCTCAGGTGCACAGGGACGGTTGAGGACTACAACAAAGAATTCTCCCTTCTCGCGTTGAAGATCACAAATACGAGTGAGGAGGATCTTGTAGAGGACTATATTGAGGGTTTGCCGCCTGGGATTATATATAAGACTGACAGGATGGAGCCGGCAACATTGGACGAAGCAATGGAGAAGGCGTTGGACAGCGAAATCTGGCTCAAGCAGGCCAGTTCGCACTCTCGAAGCCATTGGTCGCGAGGGCCCCCGTCTGATCCGAGTCCGGTGATTGATCCCACAGGACCGGCTCCTATGGAATTGTGTGGTGTTGGGGTGCGACCTTCAAGAAGACTTCTACCCCGACACCCATTGATTCCACAGACGGTGTGGGAGAGCAGGGGGAGACTGAATCGGTGTCTTCTATGTGGGGAGAATACCCACATGATGGCCGCGTGTAGGAATGGACCTCAACTTCCTCCACACATGTGGACCATTCAAACGACGTCTCAATCCAGATCTCCATGGCCGCCCAGGGCATCTCCAGGATTTGCCCCTTTTATCTCGGGTTTTGGGGCAACGCCTGGGTACCCCTGGTCACCTCCTCCTTACCCATCCCTTCCCTTCCCGTATCCCATCAATCAAGTCACTCAACCTACAGGGGGGAGAGGGAGGTCTGGACAGAGAGGTGACAGTCCAAGTTCACCCATGTCACCTGGAAGAGGCTTTGGCTTCGATGACAGAAGACGTGCATGGTCTCCCTCTTTCAGCGGGTCGCCTCAACCTTAGCCGAGTAGACATCAACCAGCGCGTAAGGCTGGATCGAGACGGGTAGCTGGGGTGAGGACGATCAGAGGCCGAAACGAGAATGACGAGACCGTGGTCGAACCCGACCTGACGGTACGTTATGAAGTTGAGGAAAATAAAAGGCAGAGAACAGATGAAGAATTGAGTGAGGAAGAGGATGATAAGGATGATTCGTTTGAGACTGGTTTTGTCTATCACGGTACTGTCGCGGGTGCTCCAGTCAGAGTTTTGTATGACATTGGAGCTGATGATATTTTCATTGATAGCAAGTTTGCATACCTGCGTCAGTTGCATATTCGCAGGTTTGGGACCCCGATGAGATGTAGGGTGGCCGTGAAGGAGCCCAGAGGACAAGAGGTCAGTGAGTATACACCTTCTGTTCCCTTTCATATTCAGGGGTATCGAGAGACAGTCGGTGCATTGCTGGCTGACCTGGACGACTATGATGTTATCTTAGGAAGAAAATGGAGTGACGTCCACCAACCAGAACTTGGTCATTGGTCTCGTTCTCTTCGTTTCTTCTTTAACGGCCAGGAAGTCATTATTTGGGGGGGTGCATGTGAAGAGAACCGACCTTGCCCTCCTGTTCTTTCTTCTGCGCAGGCCAAACGAGCAATTCAAAAAGGTGCTGTCTGCCACATCGTGAGAATGGAGACGGCACACTGGCCTGTAGGAGAGGGGGAACTGGAGTGCTTCGTGCATGTAACTGAAGTGAGTGACGGAAAAGGAAAGGGGAGAATGAATGATGGAGGGAACGTGGGTTCTGGTTTTCTCTCTTCTGACTTTCTCTCTTCTTTTCCGTCTGATCATCCTGCTCGGTCGGCCTCTGATTTGTCGGACGTGCGTGCTTTTCTCTCTCGATCAGATGCGGATATTTTTCAGAATGTAAAAGGAATTGTGGCAGATCATGCGTCTCTTTTTCCCGATCGTCTCTCTTATCTGCCACCGTCAAGAAGACCTCATTTGGATTTCAAAATCGAACTTGAGCCCGGTCATTCACCTCCTGCCCGTTCGCCTTATCGGCTGTCAGTGGGAGAGACAGATGAGCTGAGGAGACAGATAGATATATACCTTGAACAAGGATTTATCCGACCGTCTGCTTCTCCTTATGCTGCGCCTGTTCTTTTTGTACAAAAGAAAGATGGCTCGATGAGAATGTGTTATGACTACACTGGCTTGAATCGCATTACTATCAAAGATAAACATTCCCTCCCTCACCCGCAAGAGTTGATTGATCGATTGCATGGGGCCCGGTTCTTCACGACACTGGACCTCAGACAGTATTATCATCAAATGAGGGTCAGAGAAGAAGACATCCCAAAAACAGCTTTCACTACACGCTATGGTTCTTTTGAGTGGCTGGTTGTTTCTTTTGGGTTGACAAACGCGCCTCCTGCAGCGATGAGGTTGATTCAATTTGCTCTTCGCTCTTGTCTTGACCGTTTTATTTTAGTTTTTCTGGATGACATTCTGATTTATTTACGTACAAGAGAAGAGCACAAGAGACACATCAGAATTGTTTTG
>JAHBMJ010000893.1:18830-38830 GCA_018398765.1 Chromera velia | reverse complement strand
CCCTGGGAGCTTCTGGAGATTGGGCAGAGACGGAAGAGGAGCGCCATCAAACATTTTGTGTTCCTCTCCCATATTATTACCACTTTTTTTTGCCCCGAGTTCTCTGGTCGCAGTGAGTATATATAGACGAAATGTGTCTGTGGCATAAGTATTGATGTAGTGCTTTCTCTCGTCTGCGTATATGCTGTCGTGCAGCCGTCTTCCAGACTTTGGTGGAACAACGGTTGTTTGACCGGATCCCCACAGTCATCGTGACGGGAAGAGGGTACCCTGGTGAGGGACTGGAAGGAACTGTTTGTGTCTGCCCCTGCGTGTGTGTGTGTGTGCTCGGAAATGTGAACAGAGAAAAGACAGGGAGGCGTTGAGTTTCAGAAAGTCTAGAGGGCTGTGTTACATGACTGTATGACTCCTTTAAGACAGAAACAGATGAGCGACCGGGCGGTCTCTTCCTTCGCTTCCCTTTGTTTTCCTCTCTGACCATCTTACAAGGTTTCTATGAGTGGGTGAGTGAGTGAGTGAGTGAGTGAGTGAGTGAGTGGCGCTGCGTAATTGCAGATTTTGCAACGCGGCGTTTTGTGAAGAGGCTCGTCGATGATCTAGGTCTTGAGGTTCGTTCGCGCATGGGAAGGGGGGGGCGTCCCTTGATTTATGCTGCCTGAGTGAGTGAGTAGACAGACACATGGAATTACGTGGGTGGATGGATTCTGGGTCGGAAATTCGGGAACAATTTTTTTTTTTTCTTTCCACCCTCTTATTCGAATGAATGACAAATCAGGACTGTACTCATCTATCAATATGTTCGTGCATTTAAATGGATTGAATAGACGCATGGATGGGTGGATGGAAAAATACATGCAGGGCCTGTACCTGGGAGATTTGGACCCGCACGGAATCCGAATCTTCCTCACCTATCTCTCCGGTTTGTTTGGGAGGGGGCGGGTTTCTGTCTTTTCTGACTGCCTTCAGGGAGGGAGGGAGAAGGGAGGGTGTGCCCTGCGAAGGATCTGTGAGGAAAAGTGGAGAGAGACCCTGACTGATTCATCTGTTTTCTTCAGATCGCTCTGTCTGTCTTTTTGTTCCTTCTCTTCTTGGCGCATCTTCCCGTGATCTATCTGCTCATTCCCTGCAGCCCCTCTTTTCCATTTAAATTCGCGCATGCGAGAGTGAATACGATCTGCATGTGAATGCTTGATGATGATGATGATGCAGGAGGATTGTCGATTTTGTCGAAGCAGAGAGGGGAAGGAGAAGGTCGGCTGGCTGCAGGGGCTGCAGGGCTTCTTCCTTCCTTCAGCGTTCGTTCCCCTTCCTTCAGTCCGCCTTCAGTCGCCGTTTCCTTCCGGTTCGACGGACATCCGTCCCGTGTCTCTCTCTCTCTCTCTCTCTTTTTCTGCAAGTTTAAAAGGATCTCATCGCGCTCTTGCGCTCACACACGACACGACGCACACAGACACAAACACACACACGCGCGCGCGCGCGCAGACAGAGAGGGAGAGGGAGAACCTTTTGGCTGGATGTGCTCCTGCATTTCTTGTGCCTGAGAGAGAGAGTGTGTAGGTCATCGTGACTACAGGTGTCGAGGGATGGAGGTAGAAACGCTGATTTACTTCCTTCGGTGAGTATGCCTAAGACTTTTTCCATGTCGCCACGCCCATTTCGTGCCCTCTGAGCGTTGCAAGGTCTTGCGAGTTCTGCGTGCATGCGTGCAGGCATAAGAGGGTTGAAGTGGATCGGTTTGCACTCTGCTGACACAGAGGAGTTGCCTCCAGAGGTCTGTTCGCTCTTCCTTCCCACAAATTCATACATAGAAGAGAGAAGAGAGAAGAGACGACAAGGGGAACCAATTGGTCGCATGCAAGCTCAGATGTTGGTGCTTTTCCATGCAATGATAAGAGACTGAGCGGGTACGTGGGAACACATGAAGCTCCCTATCCCATCAAAGAAGGAAACAGGCGGCCGTCCTGCATGCAAGCAGGCAGGCAGGCAGGCAGGAAGGCAGGCAAAATATCTGACCGGAAGAAAGGCTAGTGCAGTGTTCTTATTTGCTTCCATTGTCCCGCACAGTTTTTTCTTTCTATCCTCTCTTGCCCTTGCCCTGCCCCAATCAACCAACCCTCCTTCTCTTCTCTTCTCTTCTCTTCTCTTGTGTGCAGACAGCCATTCCCCTCACCCAGCGGGACAGGAGCGCGATCCGGTCTCTGATGGCCCTCCCTATCGTTAAGGTTTGTGGGCGGGGGGGTGGGTGGGTGTAGGGGCGGGCCGATTGATTGGACGGCAGATCAGAATTAAGCATGTGGGGAGGCTTTTGCACATGCAAGGACACACGGGTTGGTGGGTGGGGGGTTCAAAGAGGGAGATTGAGTCTGTCTATGTGGACGACCGAAGATGAGACACAAAATGCATGCATACGCATGCATGGTCGTGTGTGATACGTGTGCATCGCAGAGTGCGTCGAGTCACGCAAAAGCCCCTATTCCCTGTCTGTCTTAATTGTGTGCGATTTGTCTTTTTTTACACAAGGCTTCTCCTTGGCATCGTAACTTCTCAGCCACTAATCTCTTCCACATCACCTTCCAGGTCAATACCACCCCCCCCCCCTTTTTTTCTTGTTTTGCGCAATGTCCATTTTCCATCCTCAGCTGTCCCTCTCGAGTCTCTTCTATTCCTACAAATGTCCATTTTCTGTGCTGAGTCTCTTTCTTGACGGTCCCTGAGTCCACTCTTTCTTTCATTCTCTTGTGGCTGCAGTCAAGCCCCGCCCTCCAGCGCGAGCTCCAATTCCTCAGCAGGATGGGGAAGAAATGGGAACTGGAGGCGCTGTCGACCTTGCGAGACGACTCCAGGTTGTTGCATGGAGGGGGAAGCCAGACAGGAGAGGGACAGAGACCGGGAACGAGCCGCTGGGACGTCTATGGTGAAGAGGAGAGCGTGCATCCAGGGGCGGGGCCTGCGCAAGATGTGATGGTGCGCTCATGGCTCCCCGACAAAATGATTGGCAGACTGTGGCTACACGTGGAACACTAGCTAACATGCCATGAATTTTAAATTTGAATTCTGATAGAAGATCTCTCTTTATGCACTGCAAAATGATCTATAGGAAATGATCGATGCATCGAACATTACATCCTATGCTAAGTTTATGGAGTTCTGACACTTCTAAGTTTTAGTAATCAAAATTAAGGGAGCCTGAGTTTCGATCAACATTTTTTTTTCTATTTGTTTATATTGAACTATAGATATTGAAATTGAATTGAATTTAAATTGAATCGGTTAAAGTAGGTTAAAGCTGGTGAGCCACCACGTAGGTTTTGACCAATCATGGGGGAGGACATGCACATGTGTGTACTTATTATTTATTCACTATACATTCAAAGTTTATTTAGAGTAACTAAAGCCGCTGGTCTAGCCACTGGTAGTAGTAAACCAAGTAAACATTTACCCTATAAAATTTGAGGTGTTTTGGTGTTTTGGATTCTCCAAAAAGTAGTTTGGAGCTCTAAAAACATTTTTTGGAGGTACATTAATTGGTATGAAAAAATTAAAAGTCCTAGGAAGGCCCTAGTTAGCGCTCTTAATATAGAAAATGATGGAAAACACATTTATAGTACTTATATGATCTAAAACTTTATAGTTGGGTCACCAAAATGTTTTTGGAGATTGGGGACCTCCAATTGTTTTTGGAGAAATCCAAAAAAATCGTATAGGTTTTGGAGATCGACTAGGCATATCACAGAGAAAAAAAAATAATAAGTTAAGCCCGGACGTCCTCGCTTAATTTTTTTTTTTTGTCCGACGATGTTAGGTGATAACACAACTGTTATTCAAGTGTTGCATAAATATTGTTTTGGTGTTGCACAAGTATTACAGCACTGTTGCTTAGGTGTTGCACAAAAAAAAAAAAATAATAATTTAAACCAATTCTGGTTTATTTTTTTTATTTATTTTTTTTTTGCTATGATATGCCTAGGAGATCGAAAATCTAAAAAAAAAATTTTGGAGGTGCCTTGCTATAAAAAAACTAAAAGTCGTAAGGAGCCTCAGTGTAATAAAGGAGGTCCTAATTAGCGCTCCTAACATAAAAAATAATTAAAAACACGTTTCTGGCACTTATATGATCTAAAACTTTACAGTTCGGTCACCAAAATATTTTTGGAGATTGATGACCTCCAATTTTTTTTTTTTTTGAATTCTCTAAAACAATCGTATAAGTTTTGAAGAAATTCTTCTAAAAAAAAAATTGGAGGTCCCCAATCTCCAAAAACATTTTGGTGACTCAACTGTAAAGTTTAAAATCATGTAAGTACTAGAAACGTGTTGTCTATTTTTTTTTATGTTAGGAACCCTAACTAGGACTTTCTTAGGACTTTTAGTTCTTTCATACTAATATACTTCCAAAAACTTTTTTTGGAGCTCCAAACCACTTTTTGGAGAATCCAAAACACCAAAACACCTCCAATTCAACGTGTCTTATGCGGGTGGGTACGAGAGTTGTTCGACAGAAGGAGGGACTGGTGTAAGGATCGCCTTTGTCGCCAGGTCTTGCCAATCCCGGGCCGACAGCTGGTTTTATGGAATGGGAGTCATCACGGGCTCGGAGGGTGACACAGCTTCTGCCGCATGGCAGAGGAGAAGAAGTGAAAGGAAGGATTCTACTGTCCCGTTTGATGTGCAGATGGATGGACAACCGGATTATAGTATCTCGATTGCCTTTTAATCAGTGTCGGGATCATGTGATCAGCAGTTGGTTGCTTCCAGATTTTTATGTGGTGGAGTGTGTGTTGGAGAGGCACGAAGGAAACAGTTTTCTTCAGTTTGATCTTTATCCATACCAGTGCTGCTTACATCTCTTTCTGCGTCCGAAGGACGTGAATGGCTGTACAAACAAGGTAGGAACAGACGAGAACATTTCTGTCCCTTTCGTCTTTCCTCGCTTCGCACATGCGCAGTCAGCGGTACCCCGGAAGCAGAGAGAGACCATTCTCAGAAGCCACCTGCAATGCGCTTTCCTTTTTTCTCTGTGCTCTGATAGCAAGTTTAAAGAAGTACTCAGAGCATTGGGGTGGGGGCTTTTGCAATTCGGATTCAGCAAAGGGGAGATTTAGAAAGCGATAGACAGCTTGTCCTATTTAGTGGGTGAATCATCTTGCACCCTGTTTCACTTGGTATGATCGACCTTGGGCCTGCATCGTACAAAATTAAATATTGGATCCACTCGTGTTTTGTTTTGTTTTGTTTGCGCTGCTGCATGATGGTTCTCGGCATTCAAGTTCTTCAAGCATCAATTTGGTTTGGCTTAGGTAATGGTTCAAAGTTTGGTCTTGGTAACGGCTTAAGTGAGTTATGGCTCGATATGAAATTAATCGTTGCAAAGTGTTGCGATGTGCAGTGTTGCAGGCAGCATGCAATGCTCGCATGCGCATGCTTTTTGAGCCGCGATGCTTGAGGGGCACGTTTGCTTTGCGAGCGTATTGCTCAAGCTCGAGTCACAGTTTGTGGTGTGAGCCCTTGATGAGCTTCTGAGCTTGTAAGCTCAGCCTGCTTTACGAACAACTGTGTTCTACCAACTCAAAACTTCTATACAGAAACTCAAATGTAAATACAGAAAATCTAGCCTCCTAGAGGTTATAGGGTATTAGGACATATAGATAATGGTTCTATTAGTAAACTGAGTAAACATTTATTAGGACATATATAGATAATGGTTCTAATAAATACTAATAAAATAAACAGCGGTTGTAAAATATGTACACATATCGTGGCTAGCATTGCGGTATGCCTGGTAAGAAAACTAAAACGGCCCAGTGACAAGTGATGCGTCTACTAAAGCGCTTCCTCTGAAAGCTGTACGATTTCACTCTTCTTCTTCTTCTTCTTCTTCTTCTTCTTCTTCGTCTTCGTCCTCGTCTTCGTCTTTGTCTTCTTCTTCTTCTTCTTCTTCTTCTTTTTCTTCCTCTTTTTCGTCTTCCTCTTCTTCTTTTTCTTTTTTGTCTTCCCTCGTAACGAACAGGAAGAGCAAACAAAATAAGAAAGACAAAAGAGTAGAGATGTGGGCTCTGAACGTAAGGGGAAGAACGGAGAATTTGGTGCAAAGCCCGCTTTTTACAGAAGAAACGAAAAGTCTTAGAGCCGACATCCTCTTTATGAATGAAACTAGAACAGAGAGGACAGTGTGCAGTGTGAATGGAGGAAGACTGCAAGGAACGAATTTCCCGTTAGTAAGGGAGGGAAGAGAAGTGACGACGACAGGGGGGGTGATGGTATTGATGAGCAGAAAGGCAAGAGAGCTGGGCTTTACGACAGAAAGAGCAACGGAGATAGCGGTATTTGCAGAAGCACCAGGCTTCCCGCTCTTCGTTGGCTTGTATGACCCCCATAAAGAGTTGAACTACGCAGATAAGACACACCTCAACAATTTGGCAGAGAGAATCGAAGAGAAAAGAGCAGAGAGAGAAAGAAAAGGAGAGAGCAGATTTTCAGAGGTCTGCGTGATGGGGGACTTCAACGCCCGCACTGGAAAAAAAACTCCTCTGATAGTCTGGATAGGGAAAGGAGGGGGAGAAGGGGAAGAGTGGGCACAAACAGGCGGGAGAGAGGAAGTTTTCAGACCGGAGAGGGAGTCTGAAGACGAGACGGAGAACACGAAGGGAAGGGCTCTTATTCGTTTTTGTGAGATGGTGGGCATTGTTCCTCTGAATGGACTGAGGCGGTGTGTGGTTGAAGAGGGGGGGGAGAAGGTAGCTTTCAACTTCGATGGATCGTTTACCTTCAACAGGGGGGGAGACAGAGGGAGGTCCCTGATCGACTATGCATGTATATCTCCTGTGTCTCTGCTATCTGTTCTTCTTTTTTCTGTATTTTGTGTGTGCTCAGCTCGGTCAGACCATTCAGCTCTTAGATTAGTCCTGAGGGAGGAAGAAAGAGAGAATGAGAGCGGCGAGGGAAGAGGAAACGAGGAAGAGAACGAAGCCAACCAAGAACAGAACAAAAAGAAAAGAAGAAAAGATAGGCAAAGAAAGACAAAAAAGAGGGAAAAGAGAAAGAAAAACGAGAAAAAAGAAGATCAAATCAAGCCAAGATGGAAGGGAACGCTCACAAAGGAAGGAGAGGAAAGGTATCTCCAAGAGCTTCAGAAAAGACTCTGAGTGAAGGAGGAAAAAGTTAGTGAGGTCTTTCAGAAAGCAATGGATATGAAAGAGGGAGAAGAAATAAAGAAAGACTTGCTCGACGAAGCATACCAGAAGTTCCAACACATCAGAGAGAAAACCTTCATGTGGGCAACAAGGAAGGAGAAGAAAGAAGAAAGAAAAAGGGAGAGGAAAGAAGAGCCAGCAGAAGCGCTGAGAGGGGAAGGAAGAAAGCAAATAAGAAAACTCAAAAGAATAGAGAGAAAAGTGAGAGAGGAAATCAGAGGCTTGAAAGCAGAAAGAGAGCAGAGGGATGAACGAGAAAACGAGAGCAGCACCTCAGCTCAGGAAGAAGAAAGATTGAGACAGGCATATGAAGAGAGGAGAAAACAGTTAGTCATGATAGAGAGAGCGCTGAGAAACGTGGTGACAAGAGAGCAACGGAAGGCAGAAAAGAGAAAGGTGGAGAACATAAGAGCCGAAATAAATGAAGGAGGCTGCTGGTGGCTGAAAGGGTGGAATGACTTGCCGGTGACGGCCCTTCCAAAACCGGGTAAGTTACTCGCACTAATTGGGGGATGGAGGGGAGTGCACCTGGTGGTAGCAGATGCGAAATGGGGGGACATGATCATGAGAACAAAGGTGGAAAAGGAAGCCAGACAGACGCCATGGCAGTTCACATACAAGAGAAAGACAGGCACATGCGATGCAATTTTTCTTTTACTGTTCGTTATTGCTCGAATGGAAGTGCTCAGTGTTGCTTTTGTTGACTTCACACGGGCTTTCGACGAAGTGAGGTTGGAAAAGTTAAAAGAAAAATTGAGAAAGGCAGGGGTGGAGGAAGGTCTGATCAGATGGGTTGAGGCCTCTCTGGAAAAAGTGAGGGCACGGGTGAAGGGAACGAGCATGTGGTACCCGGAAGACAAAGGACTCAAGCAAGGAGGCCCGAGCGGCCCTTCCCTTTACTCTGTGTACACACATGACTTGCCAGAGGAAGTAGGAAAGAGGAGAGGACAGAGACGACAGACCGACAGACAGAGGCCAAAGGTGCCGGCAGGAGAAAACGGGAGGTGGGTCGATTTCCTTGCCCCTCTGTTTGCAGATGACACAACACTCCTCGAATCCTCAGATAGACAGTTGAACCTTCTTCTTTCGAACCTTGTAGCCTTTGCAGAACCTCTCCGTCTTCTATTCTCTGACAAGTCGAGATTCGTCCGGTTTGGCCGCATCGCATCAAGAGAGAAAGAAGAAGTTAGACTGGGGGAGATAGTGATGAAAGAAGCAAGAGAGCAACCCTACCTGGGACTAGTCCTATCCGCCAACTGCAACCTAGAAACCATGATGGAAGCGCGGTCAATCAAAGCAGAGAGATGCATGCAGGGACTGATGGGGAAGATAGGAAGGGAGGGAGGGAGGGATTCCACCCGCTGATTGCTTCAATATATTTAAACAGACAGTGCGCGCCGTATGGTTATATGGATACGAAATCCATGCATGCCCAGATAGCGCGTATGCAGAATTTGATAAGAAGCAAAGAAGATTTGTCAGGTTTGTTTTGCGTTTGAGAAAGAAAGAGAATTGTGACATACTGATGATGGAAGGAGGTTTCATTCCGATCGATCTCAAAGTGGCTTCCAGAACGATCCGGTGAGCAGGGAAGGCTTTAAAGGAGAGAAGAAACGAAGCGGTAGGGCAGGCAATCCTTACATGCCTGAGAGAGGGGGTAGAGAACGAAATGGGGGGGGGAGAGGAATGTATCCTTTTCATCTTTTCCCTCATCTGAAACAATGTGCACAGGCACTCTACACAGACAGAGGAATGCACCCTTTTGCAAGAGAAAGACTAAAAGGAAGCGTAGGGCAGAGAGGAACACAGGTAGTCAACAAGAGAGTGGACGGGATAGAGAGATGGCTGCTGAAGAGAACAAAAAATGAGCTAGACGAGAAGAAGAGAGAGGCGTTTGCACATAGAATAGAAAGAAACATAAGAGAGAAGAGCAGTCAGGAGAAGGCAGAACTGACAGGAGTGATGATGGCTGACGTGCACAGAAAGGTCTCAAACGGAAACCGTCTCCACCTTTCTTTGTTTGAAGACAGAGCAGGTAGAAAGGTTGGCTCGACAATGAAAATAGACAGAGAGAGAATAGGGAGAGCCCCTTTTTGCTATACGAGAGTGGCGCCGCGATCAGAACACAGGAGGAGAGCAGCATGCAGGGTGGGAGACAGGGCTGTGGCTGCGACTCAGGGAAAAATTCCGGTAAGGGGGGGAGAGAAGGTGCCGTTACAGAAAAGGATGTGCCAGTTCTGTCGAGGGTGGTTGGGAATCGAGGTGGTGGAAGATGAAATCCATNGGGGAGATAGTGATGAAAGAAGCAAGAGAGCAACCCTACCTGGGACTAGTCCTATCCGCCGACTGCAACCTAGAAACCATGATGAAAGCACGGTCAATCAAAGCAGAGAGATGCATGCAGGGACTGATGGGGAAGATAGGAAGGGAGGGAGGGATTCCACCCGCTGATTGCTTCAATATATTTAAACAGACAGTGCGCGCCGTATGGTTGTATGGATGCGAAATCCATGCATGCCCAGATAGCGCGTATGCAGAATTCGACGAGAAGCAAAGGAGATTTGTCAGGTTTGTTTTGCGTTTGAGAAAGAAAGAGAATTGTGACACGCTGATGATGGAAGGAGGTTTCATTCCGATTGATCTCGAAGTGGCTTCCAGAACGATCCGGTGGGCAGGGAAGGCTTTAAAGGAGAGAAGAAACGAAGCGGTAGGGCAGGCAATCCTTACATGCCTGAGAGAGGGGATAGAGAACGAAATGGGAGGGGGGAGAGGAATGCATCCTTTTCATCTTTTCCCTCATCTGAAACAATGTGCACAGGCACTCTACACAGACAGAGGAATGCACCCTTTTGCAAGAGAAAGACTAAAAGGAAGCGTAGGGCAGAGAGGAACACAGGTAGTCAACGAGAGAGTGGACGGGATAGAGAGATGGCTGCTGAAGAGAACAAAAAATGAGCTAGACGAGAAGAAGAGAGAGGCGTTTGCATATAGAATAGAAAGAAACATAAGAGAGAAGAGCAGTCAGGATAAGGCAGAACTGACAGGAGTGATGATGGCTGACGTGCACAGAAAGGTTTCAAATGGAAACCGTCTCCACCTTTCTTTGTTTGAAGACAGAACAGGTAGAAAGGTTGGCTTAGCAATGAAAATAGACAGAGAGAGAATAGGGAGAGCCCCTTTTTGCTATACGAGAGTGGCGCCGCGATCAGAACACAGGAGGAGAGCAGCATGCAGGGTGGGAGACAGGGCTGTGGCTGCGACTCAGGGAAAAATTCCGGAAAGGGGGGGAGAGAAGGTGCCGTTACAGAAAAGGATGTGCCAGTTCTGTCGAGGGTGGTTGGGAATCGAGGTGGTGGAAGATGAAATCCATCTGGTGACAGAATGTCTTGTTTTTGACAGAGAGAGAGCAGAGATGTTCAGAAAGATAGAAGAGAAATGGGACAGCAAGATGGAAGAAAGAGCCAGAAAGGCAGCCACAGAAAGAGAAGGGCTCAACAGAGAAGAAGGAAAAAGGCACAAATCGACGCTTTTCTGTTTTCTGTTGAATGAATGTCATGCCGGAGTGGATGAGTTTTTGGGATGGGCGTTATTCAGACGGAGGGTGTTTGAGGAGTGTCCAGGATGGTACGGACACATAGAGGGAGACGCTCTGGCGGCCAGATATGCAGGAATCATCGGAAGGCAGCGGGCGATCGAGAGACTAACAAAAGAATATGAGGAGACAATTGATAATTTAGAGACAACCGAAGGAGCGTTAGGGTGGGGAAGGAGGGAGCCACAGAAGAAGATTGATAAAGCAAACAAAAAGAGCGAGGAAGCCCAAATCACATGCCGTTTTAGATTGATTTTCAGGCCGGAAAGCCAACGCGGATCCAGAGCTGTGGCTCGAACAACGAACAATCATGCAGCAGCGGCCAGGGCAGCAGACTCTGGCGGGCCCCGAGGACGGGGTCTGATACCTCAGCTTAGGCTGGGGAACGCCCCGCCCTGCTAGCTCTGGCGATAGATAGACATAGCGGGAAGGCCCTAGGGCGGAACATATCAATCAATCAATCAATCAATCACTCTGACATTGGGCATTGCGGCGGGACTCGCCGCGGGAGGCCAATCCTTCGAACATAAATCCTAATCCTATAATCCTTTAACTAGTCCTTTGAAAGCGTAAAAAAACAAAGTTACCAATAAATATACTTTTTTAAAGTTTTCTAGGAAAAAAATAAATCATACACATAGTTAAAATCGAAATTTAAGTAAACATTAACGCTCGAATCGCGGCTGGATTGGACTATAGATTAAACGACTTGGATAGAGCAATATGACACCATGATTATTCATCATTATGAACCGTTGATGATTTGACTACAGTTGAAAGAAACTCATTGAGAATTTGAGACACGTCGGTTGTGCAACCGACAGTTCATTCAGCTCGCTCGACAAGTGCACGAAGCAACAAATTAGCTTCTCTCTTCGGTCATCCTGCCGGCAGAGAAAGAATCACTTCATCTGATCAAAGCCAAACGGTCAACAGTGAGCGATCAAGAGGGGAAGAAATCAAACAAGACCGGTCCAACCTTGCAAGAGTCGATCTGCTTGACTGATCGCCATCCATCCAAAAAGGTTCAAAAATGCAAACCAGAGAGGAAAGGCACACAGACAGGATGCAAAATCTTTGAAGAACGGCAGGGAAAGAAAGTGCAGACACTGATATGGATAGATAGATTGGAGAGAGACCAGGTAGGTGCATAAGACTAAGAACAGATGCACGCTTCGTGTTGAAGTGTGCACGCATGCATATGACTGAAGAAGGGCTAAGGAAGGAAGGAAAATCAGAAGAAGAAAAGAAGCAAACAAACTTGCCCTCGTTGGGCGAGAACACCCAGTGACAGAAGAGAGAGAGAAAGAAAAATGGGCAGACAGACAGAAAGAAAGAAAGAAAGAAAGAAAGAAAGAAAAAAAAAAAAAAACAAAGAAAGAAAGAAAGAAAGAAAGAAAGAAAGCAGACAACGAGCAGCAAGAAATAAGAGGCAAAGCAGGCAGAAAGAAGCAAAACCAATATTAAAGACCAAGCCAACCCAAATCAAGTTTCCTTCCCTTCCCTCCTTCCTTTTTTGTTTTCACAACCAAAGCATTAAAGCATGAATACATGCATACTGTCTCCCTGCATGTTCCCTTCCTTGCTTCAAAATTTCACACTTTCTCCTCAGTACTGTGTCCATTCATGTACATGCATGCACGCTTTCACACACCCGCTTTGTTTGTGCGGCGTCTCAATGAGCGGACAACGAAGGGTGGACCTGTCTGCTTTCGTGTTCACTTTGTGGATGGATTCTTATGAAGATAATCCTGTCCGTCCAGCATCTGCATGCCTCTCGATCGGGAGAGGAGGAGACGACCAGATCAATTCATCAAAAGCTCTTTCCTGCAGGTAGACATCTCGACCCTCTTTCCCTTTTCTCTCCTGTCCTTTCTTTCGCGCCGGATCAATTGAAAAAACAAACGGAAAAAAGGACCCCAAGAAAGACCAAAAGGATTCCAAAGAATCATCGGGTCCTTCATGGGTGGGTGTCCTGGTTTGATCTTGGCAAAAACAGAAGGAAGGATGGAAGGTGGGAACGAGGGGTGTCCAGATTTTCTTTCTTTAATTGTTGTTGTTCGTCGTCTTCTTCAGTTCTTTTAGACCAACTCCCAAGTCTCTTGTGATCCGTGTTTTTCCCCGATCTCTCAATTTTTTGATTCTTGTTTTCTTCTTTTCTGCTTCTTTCTCATCTCCTTTTCTTCTGTTCTTTGGTCCTTTCTTGGAAGGAAAAATCCATCCTGCCTGCCTGCCTGGGACTCTTGAAGGACCTTTACTTGCTTGTCTGTCTGTCTTGCAATTTCTTCCGTTTCCTCAAGAACGAGTAATTTGTTCGGCCAAAAGTGAGCAACTACTACTAACACCGTTCGCAACAGCGGAGAGAAAACACGAACATCATCCGGTTGCTTCATTCATATTAGGCAGACGCCTTCCTTCCTTCCTTCTTCATCATGCAAGGGTGTCGACATGTCATCTCCACTCGCTCTCCTCTTCTTTGCTCCCTCCATCTTCCTCATTGTGCATTTCACAGTCCCAAGCCCTCTTTCCCTTTCCTCTGTTTCTTCTCAGCGCTCCCCTCTTTTCTTCGCCCGGCTTGTCGTGCATTGCCTTACCACCAAAGAGAATCCCACAGATTCTCCCGAGAAAAAAAAAAACCTTTTCCGAACCCTCATCCCCCCTCCCTTCTCTCCTGAGCTTAGATTCCCTGCAAGAATGCCTCCAGCTCCTCAAGAGACCCGCAAGTTCGCAACTTCTGGCCCTTAGGGCCGAACCTGCACACACACAGACAGACAGGAAGGCAGTCGTCACCATGCAACCGCGACGGAAACAAACCCAGCTAGAGAGAATGAATGAATGAATCAATGGAGGGGGGGGATGGTCCAATGGACAGACGATCGATGGAAACTATAAACGGTCGGTTCTTGGCCGACCGGCACAAGGCAGAGGGGGAAAAGCAGGACATTCGAATAGCCACCATTTCTCCCTTACAACACCGATTTGATCACCAAAGGACTTCAGTATTGTTCTTTCTCTCCAACAACACAACAGCGAGAGACAAACAGAGCCACTGCCTGCCTTCCTGACTACTCCACTAACTGCCTGCCTGCCTGACCACTCCACTCACTGACTGACTGACACGTCGAATTCCACAGATGCCCCCGCCTCCTTCTCAGGGTGGAAGAAGAGGATGTGCGTCTTGGCGTTGGAAATCTTTGCAAGGGCCTCCTGGGCGCTCGCGTCTCCTCCTCTCATCAGAACTGCCGCCTGCAGTGCACATGCACTTGATCGTCAACTCCCATTCATGTACAAGCACATCATCGGAAAACCAACTATGGAAGAAAGAAATAAGCCTCGGAGGGAGGATGTAGGAACGAAACTACCAGGAAGGAATCACAGGCAGCGGATACGCGCAAGACAGGAAGGGACTTAACGGCCACACGCAGAGGAGCTCCGTTTTGTGGCTTCTGACCTGTACCTCCCCATCACTGGTCATACATACATCACGGTACAAAAAGCGGCCGTCTCTCTTATCAACCTCAACTGGAACACACCTGCCCCCTCCCCCCCCCCTCCTCTGACCCTCTCTGAGCCTTCTGCGAGCTTGGGGACCTCCTCCGCCTTGGCGGTTCTGTCGACGTTGTAGGAGGCCTGGAGGAGCTGCACGACGTCGGGGAAGGCGTACCAGTCGGGGACGGCCTCTCCCGCAGTGATGCGGCGGCGGAATTCGGTGCCGGAGATGTTGACAGTCTTCAGCCTGTACGCACGCACACACGCACGCAAAAAAGGAATTTAACAACAGAACAGAACGAAAGGAGAAATAGACAGGCGGAAAACGCTGGGAATCGAATACCGAATCAGGAAAAGTTCTGGCGGATCGGAGTGAAATGCAAAGAAGGCACACAAGATTGATTGCATTGGAGAAGTGCTAGCAGAAAGGGAGGGGAGCTGGGAGCGCCGTAGAGCTTTCAAAGATAATGCGCGCAGTCTTTTGCCTCCCCCCCCACAATTCTCCTGTCTGTCTCTGTTCCCATTCATTCGGTTAGAATAAGAAGAGGCGCACGTCCGTGCCAAAAGAAAGACATTCAAAAACCGAAGGAAGGAAGAAAGACAGCCACCCACCCTCTTTCCTTGGCATCCTCCTTAGTCACGTAGGAAGACGAGTCCGCATGGAACACGTAGGCCTTGAAGGGCACAGTCGTGATACCGATCTCGGCTTCCACAGAGGAGGCGAGTTCCTGAGCGTCATAGGGCCCGTAGAAGTCTTCTCCCGCTGCGTTCTTGCACCCTGCGTGGTCCCGCCCGATGATCATCTGGGTGAACCCGTAGTTCTTCCTGCAGATCATGTGCTGGACTGCCTCACGGGGTCCGGCTGCAGAGAGGGAGGGGGAGAAGGGGGGGTGGGAGGGAGGATGAGTGCGAAAAGATAGTAGAACAACAAGACGAGAAGAAGTAGGAGTTTCTGGTTGTGCACAAAGGCGAAGATGGATTTCCTGTCCGTATCTGACGCAGCGTAGAGGAAAGAAGGACAGCTTGATTGAAATCGAAGTTCGTTCTAGGGCTCACACAAAGACCATTATGCGCAAAAATCGTCCTCACTAATGAAATTGGAGTCCCTCCCTCCCATCTACATGTACTCTGGCGGAGGCGAACTCTATCGATCTATCGGCCCTTTCCTTCCTTCCCCCATGCAGTTTTGTGTGTTGAGATAGAGAGAGGCCTACCTACCGAGTCTCATGTGGTAGGGGAAGTACTCGAAAGAGATCATCTGGTCAGCAAGAGTCCTGTTCAGGGTCTCATAGGTGGGGACTGCAGGCGTACAGGGAGGCAGGCAGGCAGGTAGGGATACAGTGAGTGAGTACGTGAGTTCGACAACCATCTGCACACCTGCCCACCCATGCATGTGTCTACACATCCACAAACTTCTCCTCGCAAGCGAACGCTTTTGGCGCTCTCATGATAATTACCAACCAAGCAGGGGAGGGAAAAAAGGATAATGAAAGTCGAACCCCCCTCCCTGTCAGCTAGTGAGACAGACGGATGAGGTGAGTTCAAGAGGGCGCATCCACTGCAGATCCCTCCCTCTTTCCCCACCGTTTCTTTCTGCACCACTTTTTGCTCGCCACTTTTCATCAAATTGTTTCTTTCTCTCTGTGTCTCTCTCGATAAGCGCGCGAAGGCCGTGTGGCCGAATCACTGACAAGAAAGACACGTATGCGGACTGACTGACTTCTCACAGAGGCGTCAAAGTCATCGTCCTTGGAAGGTCCGATGGCAGGATGAACGACGGTGGGGATCTTCGCAGCGGCGGTGTCGGTGAACATTGCGACGTGGGCCCTGCAAGCGTGCGTGCGTGCGTCAAAAGCGCCACCGTACGTATTGTCAATGCACTCTAGTGATATCAAGGAGGAGCCTTTCACGACATTCATCGACAGGGGAACGGAGCCAGCTGACTCAAGTACCAAGTTCGACCGGAAGGAAAAGAGACAAAGAGCTGAGAGGCGTCAAGATATTAATCTTGATGCAGAGAAGGAAAGAAGGGAAACAGAATATGCGAATACAGAGAGGAAAATTCAGAGGGAGGGGGCAAGAACACTGGCAGAAAGACAACTTTGCTGTCTGCTTACTTGGCTGACTGACTGACTTGTGGAGAGGGTTTCTGCACTGGAATGCGACGACCTCTTCTGCCTTCTTGAGTTTCTCCCTGGTCTCCGAGGGAGTGCTGACTCTCCTAACCCATGGACGCTCCGGGAGTCTGATCCCCTCGATGGGCCCTCCAATGTACGTCTCCCCCATTTGGTTGTACATGTATCCAACGTAGGGGTGGTCAGCGGCATCCGTGCTGCAGGCTGCAGGCAGTCAGTCACCAACAGTCAGACAGGAGGGATGGAGGGACAGTCAAGGGTGGGAGACACGAATATTCATTCCTGTTGTCGCTTTCTTCGAAGACTCGAATTAGCTCCTGAGGAGGCAAACGTCAAAAGTTCAGACAAAGTGAGGGTGAGACAAACTAAAGAACTTCGGACTGTGTCTTGCCTGCAAGTCTCTTTGTTGCATCTGACAACATCGAGAATCAAAAGGATGAAGGTAGCGTCTTCAAAAGAAAAGCAACTCACTGTGGAGTGCCTCGGCCTTCTTGTCAGGGTTCCACTTGGACGTGACGGTCATGACGGCTAGGTCTCCTCCGAATCCGTCGGCTCTGAGGAGCACTTTGTCGCCCTCCTGGACCTTGGAGGCCATCTCTGCTCCGATGTCGAGAACCACAGGGAGACCCCACACAGCACCCTCGGGCAGACGCATGTGGAGAAGGGAGTGGTCGTACTCGGCCTCGGTCATGAATCCATTCAGAGGAGTGTATCCTCCGTTTATGAGAAGTTCCAAATCGCACAGCTGCACAGGGAGGGGCGGTAAGGTTAGGTAGGCAGTCAGTGTGTGTGTGTGGAGTGCTTTCTTCAGGAGGTCTCAACGGAAACTCGCTGTCCTGTAGAAGGAACAGGCAACTGGAGGGTCGGTATGAAGCAAGGTATTGTACACGATGTCCTTTACTTTGTTGCGCTTTGGACCTGTTTGTTTGCATCTGTCTGTGTCTTCTCTGTCTGTCTGAAGACCGATCAACACACGTACGTACCTGTCTCTCGGTGAGGGAGATAGTGTGCTTGCACTGAGAGACATCGGGTGCGGGTCTGAAGGCAGAGGGGAGGAGGTTGACGAGCTTCGATCCTCCATGGGGCGCCTTCTTGGTGTTGGACACACGGGTGTGGATGCCGCACTCAGTAGCCACACGCTTCACGAAACGTCCAGTGCGCTCTGCAGTGCAGACACAAACTCGCACTCAAACATTTGCACACAGAGTTGAACCGAGAAGAAGAAAGCCGCAGCGAAGACCGGAAGAACAGGAATGAGGTGATTGGAGTGGACAGGCAGAATTGAGGTTGCCCTTCGGAATATCTTCTCACAGAAACCCCTCAATTCGAAACCCCCACCGAAAGGCAACAGCTTGTCGGAGGCCGAATCAAAGCAGCCACCCCCACACAGCCAGAACGCAGGCCTACCGCCCCAACAACAACTGACCAGACTCGTGGATCTTCACGGGAAGGGAAGTGTGGAAGTCCCCGAAAGATTTCCAGACATACCTGCAGGAGAGGGAGAGGTTTCCTTTTCACACAATCACATACAGCCTCCCTCGGCCAGTCCGTCAGTCCCTCACGCCACCCGAAGAGAAATACTTTTGCTTGCAGACAGCTTGACTGATCACAAATCACAAACCCAACTTAAATCACAGACGTGTATGTATGTATGTGTGTGTGTATGTATGTATGTATGTATGTATGTATGCAACCAGACCAGTTGACTGACAGACAGACCAACCAGTGCTTTCCTGTATGAAAATAAACGCAAAAAAAAAGACTGAGCGACAGACAGACCAGTGCTTGCCACCGAACATCTTCTCGAGAGCCGCCTCGTTATATTCCCAGTAGGGCCTGTCGAGGTTGAACTCGAGGAAGTCCTTGTGGGCGTCTCTGGTCAGGGGGGAGATTTCGTTCTCTGCCAGGAGCACCCTCTTGTGCAGGGAGTTCACGGGGACGTTGTACATCGTCGCATAAGCAGTGACGTCCTCCCAGGTCCAGTCCACCAGGGGGTTCAGGGTGTTTCTCTCCTCCTCCCATGTGGGGATCGAGGTACGGGCATTGCCCTGGTCGTTCCTTCTTCCAGTAATCACAACAGCGCTCTTCGACTTCAACTCGTTCATGGCCTGCGTAGGTGGGTGGGTGGACAGAGAGAGAGAGTGAGGCTCGAATGAATATGCTTACGTATGCGCTAGAATGAGAAATCAAGGATTAAAAAACTTTGTTTCGTTCATGGTCTGCTTGAGAAAGGAAGGAGGAAAGTTCATTCAGAGACACATGCACACTCATGTACACATGTATGAGGTAGGATGTATGGTTTCGGCTTGGGGCTGTAACAACACGATACCTCCCTTGCATGCCTCCCAACGACGAGGACATCCATGCCAACCCGCTCCCTCCATCCAAAGACGATGAGGAGAGGAAAGGTACAACACACCTTCTTGCAGATCTGCTGCGACTCCGCGGCTTTGAAGCGCATGTCTGTATGTCTGTCTGTCTGTCTGTTTGCCTGTGTGCATGTTTATCTGTCTGGAAAAAATTATTCGTGCGTTCTTGGGGGAGAGATCAGTCACGTACTTCGTCGGACCAAGGAGGTCACATTTGTGCCCTTCTTTGTACAGTTCTCTCTGTGCGCCCATGCAGCACCGCGCAGCGCAGAGAGACAGATAAACGAACGAACGATCAAACGAACGAACGCACCTGCTGCAGAGGCTCCACCTTGGAGGAATAGTCAAAATCGTCGTCCTTCAGGGCGTTGTAGTGACCTGCTTGAAGGAAGGGGGGGAGGAAGGAAAAGAAAGAAACAAGGAGGGAAGCAAAAAGAAGAAAGATGCGGACTGAGGGCCAGAGGAAGGAAACAATGGGACCCCCCGAACTTTCTTCTATCTGTCTGTCTGTCTGTCTGCCTGTCTGTCCGTCCGTCCGTCTCTCTGTCTGCCTGCCTGCCTGCCTGCCTGTCTGTCTGTTTCTCTGTCTGTCTTGTCTGTCATTGGGGGCAGATCGGGGTCCAGTAAGTAATTCAGCCTCCGTTCCCTGCCTGTCTTCAGTCTGTTCTTGTTTCTCTTGCGTGTCTCATCCATAGAAGAGAAGAAACGAAGACATAGTCCTCTACGGGATGCAGAAAGCGACCCTCTATTTCTCTCACCTCTTTTTGGTTCAAAAAGATACTTCAGGCTTCTTTCTGGTTTTATGCCCATGCATGCTGATGACTGCCTGATCGTGTGAATGCTGACCGAATTTCTTCTGGAAGTCCTCCAGGGTCTCGCACCCCTTCGGCTTGTACCAGAGGGTCTTCAATCCAATGCTGCATGGGTGCATGCACACCGGGTGTTAACAAAAAGTGAACAGGAAGCAGGAAGAACGCGCGATAGCAGGCACGCAGAGTTCATGCGAATATCGTCTGTACATCATCTCGAGCTCGGTGTCTGTGTGTGCATCATCAATCCATCCACCTGTCTGTCCATCCACCCATCCATCTATCCATCCATCCATCCATCCATCCATCCATCCATCCAGAGAGATCAGAGAGGAACGGCAACGGTGGGGACCGCGAGAGGGGATAAGGGAGTGATGGCGGCGGGAGGGAGGAGGGGAGGAGGGGGGGGAGGAGGG
>JAHBMJ010000893.1:8675-13675 GCA_018398765.1 Chromera velia | reverse complement strand
AAGAGTTTTCCTGTTGGGACTGCCGTGAGGAACGGTTGTTGGATTCTTGGGAGGGCTGCGTAGTCTTGTCGTGTTGCGAATTTGGGTCGCGTGTTCATCTCTTGGGCTCCTATCAGGGCTGCGGGGTTGATCTCAGTCGGTTGCGCTTTCTTAAACGCAAAATCGTACGGAGCCACTCTGGTGAGTTTCTTCAATCTGGCCTCCATCCTCTTTTCCCTCTCCTCGGCATCGTAAGGCGCGTCCTGTCGGACTGTTCGGTGCTTCAGCTGCGCTGCTTGAAGCCTCTTCTGAGTCAGATCTGCAGGAGCAAAGGGGCCTTGGATAGGCTGGAGTCTGCCTTTGGAGGCAGACACAGAGAGGAGAGGACGACTGGGGGCTCCCACCGTTTCCCCTACTGTGACCTCAAACTCCTTCTGCCTGTGCACTGGAACGTGCTGGGTGTTCTCTTTCGCTGTCTTCGCACCTTCTGCCTCCTCACCGTATACCAACCTGCGGAGTCTCCGACGCGGACCGGGGCCCACTCGGATGGAAAGGGGCAACCGGGGTTTGAATGAATCCCGTAGGTGCTGTTCTATGGGTTTGTCATACGCTTTGGGGATGTCGGCGTAGGGTGGGTTGAATATGCCTGGAATGTGCCTTGTGGACACGAGATGATGCAGCTGGGATGTGAGAGAGTCAAAGGCTTTCCTTCTTTCCTGCTCCTTCTTCCTCTGTTCCTCTGCCTGTTGCCTTTGCTCGTGCTCTCGAAGCGCTGTCTTCACCATCTCACTCTCCTGCTCCAACTTTCCAACGAAGCGCTTCCTTCCGTAGAAGGACTGGAGATACTTCCTGCTCCAATATCCCCTGTAGTATTTCTGGATGACTGCAGCACAAGCGTCGAAAAACTCACCCAGACCTTGCTTCTCGCGCTCGTGGAATAGAAAGTTTGTTCTACAACGGTCTCTGTATTTCCGAAAATTTCGTTGGATTAGCAGACAAGCGTACTGGGTGCCCTGATAGGCCTTTCGCGCTCTGTACATACGCCACAGTTTCTGAATCTGACAGGCCGCCCATCGCTCTCTGGCCTTTGCGTCTGAAGCCGCTTGCAGCAGTGCAAAGTATTCCTGCACTGTTTCCCTCCCGCGAGAACGAAGGTGGGTGAAGTCCATCTTGGGCGTTTGCACTCAGACAGACGGCAAGACTTCCTACCTCCCGTTGAGTCAGGCCTCTCTCATGACCCTCATCGGTGCGATTTCCTCCTTTTGAGCTCACTCTACGGTCTATATACCATATACACCAGATTGAGAATACGGAGCTGCATGTATAGCAGACGTACAAACAACACGATCCGGCCGTAGCATGCATGCATGCGCATGCATGGAACTTGCGGATTCTAGGGATCTAGGGATCCATAGCCCAACGCGCGCGCATCGCGCGCCGGCCCTTTGCCATTCATATATATACAGAGAGTCGCGATTTTTCATTTTTGTCAATTAATTTTTCAAAAAATCCATCGATCTGTATTGATCGATATACGCACATATGCATGTACGTATATATCGTATGTATTAATATAATATATTAATTCGTATAGATGATCAGCAGGCGGCCGTCTCGATCAACGACCTGGTCACATCTTGTCTGACAGCGTTCTCCTCAACCGGCACAGAAGGTCAAGCAGTATCCATCCGTAGCACAACGTGTACTGCCATCTGTTTCAACCTCAGTCTGATAGAAGACGTTCGTTGGCTTTCTTCTGATCCATCGGACATTGAGACTCTGCCAAAGCCTCTCTTTCCCTGTGTGCTTCCTGTGCCTGGAAAACACAGCAAAGCGCTGTTTTCCAAGAGGTACTCTCACGAATCTCTTCATTGACTCACAAGGACACGCTCTGACGAGAAAGGGAGGAAGCTCAAGTCTCCATTCCACCAGAGTGGACAGAAAAGGATGGCGCCAAAGAAGAACAAGAAGACGGAGGAGACAGAGGAGCAGAAACAGGAGGCTCTACAGCGAAAGCGCCTGCTTGAAATGATGCACGAGGTCGGGTGATGAAGTTATGCCATTCATAAGCCTCATTCCTGTCACCTTAATTGAATGCTTGCATGTCCCACCCGTCCGTATGGCCACCTATTCAGTCGTATGCATCTGTATATCTTTCTATCTGCCAATTCAGTTATCATTCACCCATTCCTTCTATTCATCTATCTGTCTATCCATCCAGCTTTCCGTCTTTTTGTCCACCCATTAACCTGCGTGCCTATCTGTCGTCTGCCCCTCTGTCCGTCTGTCTCTGATCGACGCGTCGTTCTACCTGCCTTCCTGTCTGCACAATCTGTTTATATGTGCATTGCATCTTCCATCATCTCGCTTTTCTTGATCCGCCAGGTCATTCCAATCTCTCTGTCTTGCGCATGTGTCCTTTCTCGATCAGTACCTTCTCTTTCACCCTCTCTGCGTTTTTATGCCTTTGCCTCCAATAATAACACGACTTGTATCTTTTTATTCTGTATCTAGACTGATGCACTACTTGTACACCAACAGAATTCATACAGTATGATTGCATCTGTATTTGTCTAGCTGCCTCTTCCTTCCTTCCTTCCTTCCTTCCTTCCTTCCTTCCTTCCTTCCTCCTTTCTTTCAGGCAACGTTCGTCAAGATGAGATGTGCCGACGAGGAGCGAGCCTTCGCAGAGCTGCTGCAAGAAAGGGAGAAACTGAACTACTTTTGGGTCATAGAGAAGAAAACTAAAGAGGTTAGTTCGGCGGGCTACTAAAGATGTTCCATCTGGCACCTTTCGCAAGACAGCAGACCAGACAAGCAGTCTGCAGATCCCCAAGTAATTCCGAAAACGACCTTACGGAACGCTCAGATCGTTCGAGGCCAGACATCGGACTTGTGTTGGTTTCTACGACAGCGATCAAGACGCAAGGTGACACAGTCAGCTTTTCTTTTCTCACTTTTGCCTCACAAACACAACTTTTTTCATGCTGTTTTTCGCCTTCAATCGCCGCCATGGAAAGAGACCCAGGCACAGAGGGAAAATCGTTCTTTCTCCTCCCCTGCCCCCCCCCCACACTGTGCCTGCAGGAAAAGCACGCCGAGCTGAGGGCAAAAGAAAGAGAAATGCAGGATCGCGAAGAGAAACACCAACTCGAACTCAACGTCAGCCACCTAGGGGGTCTCTTTGCAAGTCTGTAGGCCAGTCAATCAGCCAGCCAGTCAACCGTAATGTGGCAGTCATTGAAAAAGAAGCCACCGCAGGAGTGATCGGAGAAAGGCAGCTCCAAAAACTATGGAGTGATAGTGACGTATACTTGTCAATCTTCCTCGTGCTCTTTTGGTTTTCGTCTTTTCCTCTGAATTCTTCGTTTTTTAGTGACACCAGGGTTCTCCCAGGTCGTCCTTCGTCGCTCTTCCTTTTCTTCTTGCCAGGCTGTCTGCCTGTCTGCCATCCTGCCTGCTCATCAAGTCAGTTTTTTCACTATGTGTGTACTCACTCATGCAGACTTTGAAGCAGCGATTGAAGCATTTGAGGTTTAACCAATTGGAGGAGGAGGTCTTCCAACGCACAGACGTCGAGACGGCATTGCAGGACCTGGAGGGAGAACACTTGGTGCGCCTTTCTGTTTGTTTGTTTGTTTGTTTCTTTGTCTGTCAGTTCGTCAGTCTGTTAATCATTCTTTCTGGCTCTTTGTGCACAATGATTGCTCTTTCAGCCTGTTGGTCTCTTCGCCATTTCTCCATTCAAGCAGACAAATAAATCTCCAGCAGCTGTTCTTGTCGTTGCTTTCCTCTGCCTCCCGATTTGAAGAAAACCACACGCGGTGCCCAGATTTCCCTTCCGAACATTTGTTGTGAATGAAAAATCATTCCAAAGTATGTGAGTAACACAATTTGTTGTGCCTGCAGGAGCGCGAGGACGGTTTGTGGCATGACCTCCGGGACGTCCAAACGGAGCTGTGCGTGACGGAGAACGGCCACACGCAGGCAGTGCGGATGATGAGGCTCCTGCAGGACAAGGCCGTCTACTCACTCAGGACAGAATTCGAAGAGGACGCCAAACAAGCACTCGCACTGCACAAACAGAGAATGACCAGGGTCAGCGCTTTCTTTTGGCAGTCCGCCTGTCTGGCAGCGAGTGCGTACATCTGTTGGCCTGCTACTCGAAAGGGGCGCTCGTTTCTTCCTTCTTCGACTTCTCTTGAAGAAGACTGCATCACCACTTCATCTTCTGATACAGACCTCAGGAAAAAAAAGGCATCAGATGGATCTTAGGAGGGAGTCTTCTCGATCTTTTCCTGTTTCATGGGAGTGGTAAACAAGCAGCAAGATGTGGAGTGATTTCCTCCCAAGCCGCCGCCTGAAAGAATTGTCACGCAAGACAGGGCGGGCCTCTTTCCTCGAACCTAGCTCTCTCTACTTCTTTTTTTTTCGTCTGTCTCTCTGTCTTTCTTTTGGAATTGAATGCGTCCGTCCGTCTGTCTCTCTGTGCAGCTTCGAGAAGGGGCTGAGGAGGCACGCCGAAATGAAATCGCGACCATCACTGCAGAGAAGGACGCCCACGTCTCGTCAGTCATCGTCTCTGTGTGTGTGTGTGTGTGTGTGTGTGTGTGGTCTCTGTCGTCTGCCTTCTGACTGAATTCCTCGATCTCTTCCCCCCTCCCCCTGCTCCTCCCTCTCTTTCTCTGTCTGCCTCTTCTGCACAGTTATCCCCCGTTCCATTTCATTCACTTTCCTTTTCTTCTGAATTAGTTGAGGAGGAGGAGAATAGGAAACATGAACCTTCCTCTATATTCTTCTCCTGACTTTCTGTTGCATGCGTGCGTGCGTTCAGTGAGGTGATCGCAAAGAACGCCAAGGACTTCGCAGCCATCAAACGTTACTACCTCGACAGGACCTCTTCAAATCTGGACCTTATCAAGAGACTCAAGGTTCGTTGGTTCGTGCATGGTCCGTCCCTCCCTCGTGGGCAGATCGAGAGAGTCCATGTAGAAGGGAGAAGGGAGGACCTCGGGGGGGGG
>JAHBMJ010000892.1:10000-39042 GCA_018398765.1 Chromera velia | reverse complement strand
CTTTTTTTTGATGAAAGCTGCATGCATGTGTGGGCTCAGGGGATTGTTTGGTAAGTGCCCTCCGCTTCGCTTTCCGGGGCCATGGGCTGGGGTATTTTTGTTTTGTAAGTGCCCCCCGCTTCGCTTTCCAAGGCCATGCATGCCGGCGCGCGTCTCCTAGCAGAGGACGACTTTCGTGATCACGAAACGTATGAATATACGAATGGGAGGGTGCATGGTGATGATACGAGACCCTGCACCAATTGGAAGACGCCTCGTGCAGGCGTCCTCCATACGCAGAGTGTCTTGGAAGTGCGGGTGCTCAAAATTCTGCCAAAAGACTTTGCTGTGGTGTGCACACGGAAGGAGTACTTTATTCCCGTTTTTTGTGGGGAAGCGACGAATTGTACTCTGGTGTGCAGACTGAAAGAAGAAGCAGTCTGACCAGCCGCACCTACTGACGTCGGATATTCTCTCAAGCAATTGCTTCTGGAATATTTGGTGTCCCAGGACTGCTTTCTGAAGCCCATCGCTCGTCCGTCGTGTCTATTTTGTCTGCTTTTATTTCTGCCTCTCTTTCGGAGACTGGCTGCAGAAGTTCGAGTTTTAGGCAGAGAAGAAAGACAAAGAAAGAGAGGAGGACGATGGACGACCACAACATGGAGGCCCTCCTGAGGGACCTCATGGACGTCAGGTACGCGAAGTATTACGTGGACTACAGGGAACTGAAGAGACTCACTGCACAGTGCAAGTCCGAGGCTGCCAAGCAGTACGCAGGAAGTGCAGGGCCCAGTTTTGCGGGTATTGTCTATCCAGAGGCTTTGCGGAAGAACCCCAGAAGTGTGTTGAAGGAGACGAGTGATCGATACAAAGCCTTTGAGGACCAGGTGGTTGCGGAGATTCAGAAGATGAACAAATTTGCCACCACGAAGGCGATCAACATTGAGGAAAAACTGAAGGACGTGATCGGCACGATGGCCAACAAGGAGTCCATCATGCCTCACGAGTTGTCCCTCTACAAAGAGGACATAGAGGCCCAGGCCAATGAGATCGTCCACCTGGACGCCTACATTCGGATCAACTACCGTGCGCTTGTCTTTGCCTGTCACGATTTCGACAGATCCCTCCAAGTGTCCTTTTCGACGTGGCTGCTCACCTCCCTCCCTACCGAACCTTTCAACAAAATCAACCAGGTCGGTCTGCCGTGCGTCGGATAGGTTGCACACGCACGTGAAACATGCGGGACGCAGTATTCATGCACAAGGATGGGTTTCTGCGATGTTTGCCTCGCGTTTACGTGCTAAGAAATCGAAGAGCGGGTTGATCGGATTGGAAGGACTGCACAAAAGGAGAGACAGAAAGAAGTACACGAGAAGAGAAGAGAAGGGGAGAAGAGTTAAAGGAACAGATTTGATTTTGAGACAGGATGAAAGGGATGAGGGGGGAGAGGGTTGATGCAAGGCAGGCAGGCAGGATCTTTGAAAAGAAAAAAAAAGGAGACCATCAAAAAAGAACGCCGACTTGGTCCTTTTTGAGGTTGAAACGAATCCGCCTTGCTTCCATCTGCTCCGTGGTCCCTGAGCGTTTTTTCTTCAATGCGGCTTTCAGTATGCAGTAGGTCAACAATTTTCATCCCATCGCGTGCCAAAGAAATGCATTCCGTCCCCTTCTCTCCCATTCATTGCACACGTCCATGCAGGACCGTCTCCTGATCGGCCTCCATCTGGCGTGGACGCGGTGGAGGGCTGCGTCCGAGCAGGGCAAAGGTCAGTCAATCAGCAAAGAGCGGGAGTGCAAGCGAAAAAGAAGTCCGAAGGACGGGGGAAAATTTGTCAGAGAGTGAAATATATTTGGGTGTTTGTAGTTCGATAGATTGTTCGTTGAATTTTTCTAGTTGCCCCCTTCTCTGTGTGATGTGATGTGGCGTGGATCTACCGACCCGCAGCCGTCCTTCTTCTCTCCTATCCCCCTCCTTGTCTGTCGAACTGTGTCACAAACGTGCCTGATTCCTTCCCTCTCCTTACCTTTCGTTTGTCATGACTCCCGCTTTTGCCGCCGCCCCATTCTTTTCGTTCTTGGCGTGAGTGTGTGTGGTGCGTGTGTCATTGTGCTGATACGTCACTAAAGTGAACGAAGGCGATGTGTCCCCAACATCAATGACCCTCTTTGCCCCCCCCTGCCGCCACTTTGCGCAGACACGACGACCTGGGTCCCCCCTTCCAGTTTTGTCAGAAACACAACCAAGTCAGGAAAGGGGAAAGAGGGACGAACGAACGAAGGAAGGAAGGAAGAAGACACCGACTCATGCGATCGACCATCAAATCCACAAATCTGCTCTCACAGAAACGAAGCACACAGCGATCCACACCTTCTTTCCTTCTGTACTTACTTTTCCTGCCTCCGTTCTTTTTTTTGGATCTGGTTAGGCCACTTTGTCCCCTCAACCTCTCTTGCCTTCTGCCCGTCCTCCCGTACTTCTTTCCTCTATTGGGCTGCGCAAAGCGCAAAGCCACGTTGTCAAGCATCCAGGTCTTGTGCAAAAGAAAACACATGGAATGATTACACGATGCAGGTACTGGGTGAAGCAGCACAATATCGTGAAGTGTAAGTGCCTCATTCTCCGCCACATGCCCTACTTGATCATTGGATCAACACCCGAGAAGCTGGTCAGTCAGTCAGTCAATATGTAAAACAAGTGGAAATGAGGGGAAGAGTGGCGAGAGGCTGTATGGGATGGTGGAAGGCTCAAAGTGGGAAGCAGAAAAGGAACTGGACGGGGCTTTGCGCGTCCGAACATCCTGGTGTTTTCCGTTCCTCTGTGAACAATTAATTCTCTTTTCTCAACTGAAGAAGATTTTCGTTTGGAAGAGCTACCTTCTTGAAGGAGTCTCTATGCTTTCATGTTTGAACAGCGTTCTCCCTTCTTTTCATCCTCGTCCCTTTCTTTTCCTTTTCTTTCAGGAGAAGGTGTTTCTGGAGGCCCAGCTGCCACTCCATTTGGACAAGCGGCGGAAAAGCGAAAGCGAGAAGCGGCAGTTGGAGAAGAAGAGGAAGCAGAGAGGCATGGGGGGAAGACAGAACTCTGTGGACTATGCGAGGGACATGCAGCGTCTGGCTGAACTGGAGTCGGGGGAGAAGAGAAGAAAGGAAGAAGAGGAGAAAATCTCCTGCGAGTCCCAGCTGATCTCCTCTGTCTACTTTGACAATCAAGGTACTCACCCACTCATTCACTCACTCACTTGAATGCATCTCCTCTGTCTACTTTGACAATCAAGGAACTCACCCACTCATTCACTCACGTGAATGCGAGCTCCATGCACTCACCTGCTGACCTGATTCGACAGTCAAGGCACTCACCCATCTTTGATGGCTGCATGGTCTCCTGTGAAGACTCCATCAGTCTTCCAGCGCTGCATGAATAGGGCATCCACATGCAGGTTGAAATTTCTTTTGTCCATCTGCTTTTCTTTCCATTTATTTCTCTTGGCGTCGATCAATTCTGAACTTCGCTCTTGAAACACTTCCTCCGTGTCTCTTATTCCTCTACCCCTTTCCCCTTCGTTTTGCCCTCTCTTTTTTTCCATCTTTGTCTCTCGTTCTCGCCTTCTTCTGTCTCTGTCTCTGTCTCTGTCTCTGTGTGTGTTCTTCTGTACGGATGTGCCTTCTTGCGCAGAGTGTCACTGCTACAAGGAGAGAATCAAAAGAATGGAAGGAGCACCGCTGCTTCGATTGCGCTGGTTGGTGCCGTGTTTCTTCTTCTTGTATCTCTTTTTCTTTCTAGGTTGAGACAGTTCTCTTCGTGTGATGCGCAGTACGATTCTTCTCTTCTCTTCTCTTCTCTGCTTTATTCGTGTCGTCAAAGCGGGCTTGGGGGAAGAGAGAGATTGGATGGAACAGCGCAGGGTCGAAAGAAAAATCTTTTTGTACTTCTGTGAAGAGAACAAAGAAGAAATGGGGGACGGGCAACCGCTCGAAGTGCAATTCTTCCTTTTGTTTGTTTTTTTCTTTTCAGCCTGTCATCTCTGTTCGTCTCGCTTTGAAAAAACCGCAGCCTCTGTTCTCCTTCCAGTCCTCCTGTCGACTTTTTGTGGCCTTCTTTTCCTCTTCTCGTTCACAGGTATGGTGAGAATGACGGGAGCGCCGAGAAGGAGGTGTTCGTCGAGAAGTGAGTGAGTGCAGGGGTAGCCGGGAAGGAGAGGAAAAACAAAAAGGATCTGATTTCTTTGTGTGTTAGTGGAAAGGAAAAAACAGAATGATCCTGAACAGGTCTTCCAAGACAGTGAGTGTGAGCATCTGAGTGGATTGTTAGGAGGTCAAGGCAACGTATTAGGAGCCACTCGAAAAAGGGAGAACTCGTTGAAGTGAATGTTTGTGAGAGGTGCGGAGTGATCGGAGAGAAGGCAAAGTCTGTCTCTTCACATTTTTTCGCTGTCGCATGATCGTTATGCTTCCCTTTCCTATCTGTGTGATTGTTTTCGTTAGCTCGAGTGGCTTTTTTTCAGTTTCGTCCCGTCTTTCAGACTCCTGAATGACCATCTGATGTGTCAGTCTGGCAGTCTTGCTGGCTGCCCGCCCGTCTATTCCTCTGTACACACACACATCCACACGCACACACACACACACACACACATATCCGCACGCACACACACACACACACACACACACACAGAGGCACACACACACGCACACACATGAATGCAGGAAGACCCACCACGAAGGGTGGGTGGGGGAGGACAGCGTGAAGGAGCGGTACGTGGTGAAGCAGGAGGATGTGTGGAGTGTGATCTCGGTCAGTCGTTTGGTCTGGCTGTCTAATCTATTTGTGTCCTCCTCCACCCTCCACATTGACCTTCTGCGTCTGTCTTCTTTGTGCATGCCAGGGAGACAAAATAAGTAAATGGAGGGGACACTAGCTTGTTTGAGAAAAGAAAACAACAAAAGAGGAAGGTTCGCAAGCGATTGGGCCGCTGATTTGGAGTTGCTTGTGTCAGCTGCCCATGCTTCCTCTTTTTTGTCTGGGGTCTACAAGCAATTTTTTTGTTTTGAAAGATCTCGTAATTCTGATGAAATACCCTTGGCTTTTTCTTCTCTCCTAAAGTTGTGTGGTCTCTGTCTTTCTTCTTTATTCGTTTCTTTTTGTTGTTGTTGTCCTTCTTGTCGTTCCTTGTGCTCTCAGGGAGAGACGCGCACAGAGGCTCTGATAGAGAAGTACTCGGCTCCAGGGGGAGGACCGAACGTCAGTCTCTTGCAAATGAAATAAGAAACAGATTGGTTGCGTTTCTCTTGCATGGTTCTTTGTTTTGTGGCCTTCCCTTTGCCCAGCCGTGCCTGTTCCTAACTCTCTCGATCCTGGTTGGATTCTCCTCCTTTGACTGGACAGATCGCTTTTTGTGTTTTCTGGGGGGGACTCTGCATGTGCACCTATGAAGGAACATCAACCTGCGGTCTGCCAATCTTCTCCCTCATCAGCAAGACGTTTCTTGTCTGGTTTCACTTTTCTAACACGACTCGGCGTCTTTTTTCGCATCTGCGCCTTTCCCTCCTATCAGAGTGGCGCCTTCTCGGCAGACAGAGAACACAGTATTTCGACACAGGAGAATAAGAAAGTGTGCTGGACGAAATGTGGTATACAAAGAAGAAGAAAGAGAAAAGACAGGGGCGGTCTCGTCAACTATACATGCGGATGGATATGCTTTTTTGCAGAAGAAGCCGTTGAAGGACAAGGACAAGGACAGCATGCGGTATCTGGGCAAGCAGGTTGAGTTTCTTATCCACGACAAAAAAGTCCGGCCGATGGTCAGTTGGTGACTGGTCCTTTTTTGCAGACTCTCTTTTCGTCCCTTCTCTCTTTCACTCTGCCTCTCGAGTCTGGTCGGGGCACGAAAGAATCGCGATCCCAGAGTGCGAGACGCAGGCTTTTATCCTTATTGTCCCTGCAGGTGAGAACAACCTACAGTCGCTGCGCATTCCAACTTGGTCAGCCTGTCGGGTACAGAAAGTCGTCCAAAAGGCAGACATACAGGGCGGGGAACGACGGTATCCAGAAAAAAAAATGCAAAGAGCGAGAAACGAAAGTTTTTGACAGAGCGAAAGACGGGATCCAGCCGTACGGTAGAGAACGCAGAAAAAGGAGGATTCGTTACTCCGTCTTTCCTGAAAGGTTTCTTTCCCTTCTCTTTTCACTCCTCCCGCATCAACGCTTAAACACTGCCGAAGAATGCTTCTCGCCTAGATGTTTCTCTTACCGCCTTTGTCGTTGCTTTGCTTTGCCGACTCTTTCTTGTGTGCGTGTCCCTGTTTTTTTCAGGTGCGCGCAACGACGTCCGCTTTTCTCTTGACACCAACCTCGCGATCCTCAACGAGCTGACGTCCGATGGGGCCCCTCAGGAATACCTCGGTCGGTCGGTCGGTCGGTCTGTCTGTCAAGTGGTTGGATGGTTGGTCTGTCGTTTTGTCCCACACATGAACAGAAAGAAAAAACACCTTCCTTTTTTGTGTTCAGGTATGGATTGCAGATTCTTCGGATTCGAGTCGCTGTCTGAGGGATCGAGTGTCACAGCTTTTTCGTTCGATGCGTTGTCTGCGTTCCTGACTTTTTTTCCAATACTTGCTATCTTACCTTCTCTTGACGCCTGGGCCGCGAAGGGGATGGACAGACAACGCATGGGTACATGTTGCAACATCGAGTGCGTGCAGAGCAAGGGAGGAGCCCTCCACAATTTTGGGCCAAACAACCGACCACACAGCTCCGATGGGTTGGTTGCCCTGGTGTGGTTCTTGGTGCCCGTCTTCTTTGCTCCATTTTCTGCCAGCCTCTCTGCCTTTTTGCTTTCGTGTGAGCTTTCTTGTATCCAGTGGGCGAGAAGACCTACCTAACGTTCTTCCCCCGTTTTTTGGTCGGGAGCTTTGACGCTGAGTGCAGTCGCTCTCCTTCTCTCGGCTGCAAGACAGTTATGCTCACATATTCCGTCACTGCAGATATCTTCTCCTTCTGCTTTGACAGGCACTGGTGGGATTTGACTCTTCCCTGAAGGTGCTTGTGTGAAAGATACATTCGTATGTCTACCTGTCCTTTACCCCTCTGTTTGCAGGAGGATATTGTGAGGTTCAAATACGCAGTCCTGGAGGTGAAGCTTCAGACGACTGAGCCTGCATGGGTCTCCGGAATGCTGGAGTGAGTCAGTCAGTCAGTCAGGAAAGGAAGAGAGCGTGGGAAAATTCTCTTGTGTCGCGTGAATGGGATAATTTGTTTTCTCTGCATGACTGTCCAAGTATGTGTCCGAAGGCCCGACGAACTTCTTGTGGTTTTTCTTCTCTTCTGCTCATCCTTGCAGGCTCTGTGAGGCGACTGCGGTTCACAAGTTTTCGAAATTTCAACACGGAATGGCGTGGATTCACAGGTCAAGTGGCTGGACGGCTGCATGGGGTGATTCCGTGTGTGTCTACACGCTACCCATTTTTCCGTGCCTTTTTTTCTCCCCTACAGGATTTTCCTTTTTTTCGTGCTTTATTTCTCTCATGAGGCCATGGAGGGCTTAATCGTGACCGCGAATCGAAGCACAAACTCTAATCGGAAAAGCACACACACGTACACACATGCACACATGTGCACACACACACACACACGATGGAGGGTCAGACAAATCATACTTAGAGGGCACGTGGTTCTTCCCTCCCCTCCCCTCCCCTCAAGCGTTTGTTCCCTCTCCTCGCAGATCCCTGTTGGACTCCAGCAAGGCCCCCTACCCGCACTGGTGGGATGAGCTGCACGAGAAGAAGCAGTACAGATGCGGTCAGTGAGTGAAGGAGCGATTGGTGCGTGAGAGAGGCCAAGATTATTTGAGGGACCTGATCAGGCTTTCAGGGAAGGGGGTTGGAAGACAAGGATGTCACCGCACTTTGAAGTGATACAGCGGAACAGACAAACCGCGCTACCTGCAAGCGGCTCTTTGCTGTTTCTGCATCTCTGCATGATGGCCGACCAATTAATTGTGCCCCATGCTTTCCCTACCTGGAGGTCATCGTGTGCCGCAGTTCTTTCATTGCAGCTATTGTTTGGGATGTCCTCTCTCTGATTTCCTGTTTAAGTATTTTGTCTTCCTTCTGCTGCCTGACTGGACGACTCTGTCGTGTGTGGGTGGGTGGGTAGGTGTGCGTGTGCTTCTCTGCACTCGTTCTGGTTTTTCCCGCATTGCTCTTTCTCTCTCTCTGTGTGTGTGTGTGTGTGTGTGTATGTGTGTGTGTGTGTGTCCATCTCTCTCCTTCCTTCTCTTTCTCTTGTGAAGGCTTCGGAGGGTTGGGGAACGTCTCGATCGACCTGGGGAGGGAGAAGGACAGGCCGGCAGCGGGACCAGGGCCAGGCGCGGCGGGGGCGCTGCAGGTGGGAGGGGACAGACCGAAGGCCCCTCCACTGGCAAGGCCGAAGATTGAAGACATGGAAAACGCGCGGCAACGGGCACTGGCCCAAGCAGCAGACCCGCCCCAGCAACTCTTGCAGTCTCTTCAAGGTCAGACAAGTTCTCCAAATCTTTCTGCGCTTATTCGCTTTGTCTGTCTGAACGTCTCTGTAGGTGGGTGCTTTCTGTCTGCCTTGCGTGTGTCTGTTGTCTACGTGGTTATGTCAAGAATACGCAAACGGGTGCCGCCTGTGGCCGTCTGTCTTGTCCTCCACTTGGTCTCAGTGCCGCTTCGTCCTCTTGTGTGTACTTCTCAGGCTCTGTTCCCAGTGTGTTCGTGAAATGGAACATCTGGACTTCCTTCCTTCTTCTTTTTTGTCTCTTTGAGGTTGGAGAGAGTAAACCTTGTTTCTTTTTCAACCTGCAACCCTGCATGTCTTTCTATTGCACACAAGCGAATAGTTCTTCTTCATTTTTTTGAATTTGCGTTTCCTGTCCACTGCAGGAGGACCAAGGGGGGGGAAGAGCCGCCCCCTGCAGGCAGAGGTGGGTGGGGGGGAGATGAGAACGAAAAGTGAAAGGGGCATGTAGTGTTTTCTTTGGGTGGCTCTTTTTTCCTTTTCCGTTTTTTACTGGCACCAAAGGTTTTTCTTGGGTTTTTCTCTAATACCGCTATCTTGCCGCTCTGTGCCATCTATCACCCAGTCTCGGTAGATCAATAGAGAGTCAGAGGAGGGACACACACAGCTTCGCTATCGCCTGACAGAAACTCTTTCAGCACTGTGAGCTCGAGCCTCAGTATTCACTTCTTCTTTTTTTGCCCGTCTGTGTACTTCTCTACGTAACCGTGCGCAGCTTGCGGAGGTGGAAGCCCTGCCTCAAGAGGAGCTCCGCAGAATGATTGAGGCTCGGAGAAGAGGGATGCTGCGACTGGAGCCGAAGTCCTTCTTTGCAGCAGAGAGGTAAGGTCTTTTTCTGCCTCCTTTTTCTGCCTTTTCTTTCCTTGGATTCAGTCAGGACCGACTACGTGAAGGGAGCTGTGGTGCAGATAGGCGGCCCCATAATAATGTGGATATGTGCACCCTTGCTTGACAATGTCGGACAAACTCTTTTCTTTTCTTGGCTCACTGGATGAATGAATGGATCGATGGACTCATCGTCGGTGTGAAGAATCAGTTTTTGTGCTCGTCTGATATTGTCAGTCAATTCTCTTGCGCTCGCTGGTCCACTCAGCTCTTTCAATGCTCACTCTTGTTTCTTTTTCTCGCCTCATTGACCACGTTGGCAGCAGATAGATATGTCTTTCTGGGTTTAGTCTACTCTTACGAGGAGAAGAGGACGAAGAATTAATCCGTGCACCCTCTGACAACCTTATCTGATTCAAGGACGGAAACCTGTTTGTGCTTTTGTTCTCCTTCCGCCTCTCTCGCCTTACCTGCATGTGTCTGCTTGCAGAGTGTTCCTGCATTACGTCAACCACGCCCTGTACGTCGGTGCGATGGCGATTGCCCTCTACGATCTGGGCCCTCGGTGGACCCGCATCAGTGGTTGGTTCGTTGGTTGGTTGGTTGGATGTTCGTTGATTTGATTGAGGGGGTGTCTACCTGGTCGGGTCAACAGGGGCTTGCTTGCTTGCTTCAACTTGTTGTCACTTGTGCGTTAGTGGATGGTTGAGGGTTGGTGAAAGTCGGAGGGCCGGTGTGCTCTTTAGTATATTGCTGCCGCTTTGAATTTGCTCACCTTGTTAATCTACATTTGTGCTGTTTGACTTGGTACGCGCAGGCATGATCATGGCCCCCGTGTCGATTGTTTTGCTCGTCTACTCGTACATCGTGTTCCGCACACGGTCAAAGGCCATCAAAGAGTAAGTGAATCAGTAAAGTGGTGCGTGGCGAGACGAGGGGAGGGATGACAATTTTGGGACTGCTCCACTCATGTCTGCCGTCGCGTATGCTTTTTGGCTTTGGATACGCGTTGAGTGGGCCAGGGGTGTTGCAGCGGCGACGCAAATACTTTGACGTGGTGGCACGACAAGCTGCCGTCTCCTAGAATGGCTGTCTCACCTGTCTGCCATCAGTTTTTGTACCTGACCCTTACTGTCTGATCCCGTCTGACTGCCTGAATGCAGATTTCGTCCCAACAGCAGGTTTGACCACGACACGGGGCCTCTGGTTGTCTTCGTGGTCCTCGCCCTTGCCCTTCTGGCGACGATTTTTGTGAATCTTGAGGAGGGAACGCCGTTCATTGTGAAGAAGACAAAGGGATATGCCCTCAAGATGAAGAGCCATTCAGAATAAGTCACGTACATGCAGTAGGTTTCAGGCTGTTCGTGTTTAGACTTTAGAACGTTGTAATAACAGAATATGTGAAAGTCGACAGCGCAGAAAAGCCCAAAAAGAAGGAAAAGACTCAAAAAGTAACAAGCAGCATGATGAAACTATACCCCACAAAACTCAGTGAATTTACAAATAAATTTAAGTAAATTTAGTCTGTATTATTTATAGATGAATTAAAATGAATTTACGTGAAATTAAGTGAATTTGCAGATGGGTTTTGGTGAACCTATGCCATGTAATGCAATGAATTTGAGTGAATTTAACCAGTGAATTAAAATGAATTTATATGAATCTAAAGCGTGAATTTTTGTGAATTTAACTCTAGGGTTTATTTCTTCAATAGATTCTCTTGGGAAACTGTGCCGCAGGTACGGCCTATACGTCTTTAAAATGCTGCATCGTAAGCACGGCGATAAGCACGGTAAAGCATGGCCTAATTATGAGTAAAGAAGTACCACATACGCGGTGCTAAAGGCTGTGTTGGAGCTAGGACACAGCTAATAGCTCCTCTACGGCTCCTCTACCTTTTAGCCGCAAGTCGCGCCCTTGAGTAAAGGAGCCAAAATTTCTTACTGCATTACACTGCATGCATACCACCGACGCTGGCTACTCTTGCAGCTTACAGATTTACTTCCGCATGCAAGACGCGCGAACTGACTTGTATTAATACGGGATACACCCAACTAGTTGGGTGAGTGCTTCGGGGGGCCATTTAGGGGGTCAGCCATAATTTGGTTGCATGTTGGGCATGTCTTGCCTGCAATGCATGCATGGGCAAATGGCGGGGGCCACGGCAACGTGCACAAAATATGCTTTTCGGGACTACGCATAAACATATATGTAATTAACTCCGTGTGAGTTACTTGAGGGGCACGTATCATGAAGAGCGAAGTATATAATATTATAATGCGATCGCGGCTCCGTGCGAGTTGCTTCAGGGGCAGATTTTAGAATTTGGGCGACACCGACCGTGATGGAGACAGAACCGAATCCCCCCCCAAAAAATGAAAAAATGCGTTATACGGATGCGTGCGATCTCAGGGCCTCTCGGCTGATCTCAGCAGAGCTGAGCTGCCCCCCGAGGCGATATTCAAAAAATGGAAAATAAATAATAAAACCGATGCATGCGCATAGTCCGATACAGAGTCACTGTACGTGTCCGGAACGGAAAATACATACTTTGTCTTGAAGCTTCCTGTCCACCAGCAGACTTTTGCATGGAAGCGCTCATTGGGACTTCCATACAGCAATTTGCAGCCGCAGCTTGGGAGAATGCAGGCTGAACTGAACTGATTTCCTTAATCAAAGAGACCAGACTGATATATATTTGTTCTAACGCTCACAAGCCCATTAGCATTCAGCCTTTCTCTCTCATAGTCCCGCCTTGCTGGCTCGCCACGCGCTCCTTTCCTTCTATCCGTACAGGAGCATGCATCCCGCGAGCCCCCACTTTATAAAGGAAGGGGGGGGGATTCGGATCGTAGGAAATGAGAACCCCGAGCAAATAGTTCTGGTGGGGAAGGGGGTCCAGGACTGGAACCCTTTCTTCTCCTGCCCAGCCCCCTCCCCTCCCGATCGCACTTTGTTTTTGACAATAGAAAGGAAGAGAAAGCAGTCAGCACCCTCCCGGCCCCAGCAACTCCCCAATGAAGGACTCTCGGTCGGTGCTCACGGTAATTTGTTTTTCAAACTTTTTTTGGAGCTGGATCTCGATTCTGTAAAATGCAATGCCCTTCATGCCAGACTGTATGGAGGTCGGCAAGCTCTTAAAAAGGGCTCTGATTTTCGATTGTTTGTTGAAGGCACTCTAAGAGTTGCTATTTATCGCCTTTTGACATCGTCTAGTCCCTTCTGCACGCAGATTGACGAATTCCTAAGCCCATACACCTACACAGACAAACTGTGTGTGAGTTATGGATGACTCTTTGTTAAAAGCGTTTTTTTTTTAGTTTTTTTAAATTTGATATGTCAAAAAATCCCTCCAATTAATCAACCGTCGCATGCCTCCACAATTTTTCTTGAGATTCCTTGCTATCTTTATGGTTGACTTTCAGACTCTCACTTACCTTTTGACCGAATGGCTTATCTGAAAAAGCAATCTGAAAGGCTAAGCTTTGTTCTCCACTTTTTTCTGTCTCAAAACTTTCTTGCCAATGGATGACGTTATTTCACTGCATGGCTTGACTTGAGCTGTCTTACAAGTTTAGCAGCGGTACACGGAGATAGCTAAATCAATCTTCCATACCCAAAGAATGCATTGACCTATGCAGTTGGCATCAGCTCTTGATGAAACTTCAGAATCCTGCTCATGCAGTACGTCCAGCATTCAAAAACGAGCGCATTCTACTCCTTTCCCAATCAGATTTAATCTCAAATACACCTATGCACTCACTTTTGTTGTCGCCGTGGTGTCTGTCTGTGCTGAATTTTTCTGCAGCAACGAAGAGAGGAGGAAAAAACAAGAAGCGAAGGAAACGGTCTGTCTGTCTGTCTGTCTGTCTGCCTGTCTGTCCGAAAGAAAGGAAGCGTTTCGGAAAAAGTGAAGTGAAGAAAAGACAATATAGTCTGTCTGTCTGTCTGTCTATCTGTCTGTCTGTCTCTCCGAGTCTGTCTGTCTGTCTGTCTGTCTCAGAAGAAGAAACATATAGTCTGTCTCTCTGTCTGTCTGTCTGTCTGTTTTATAGTCTGTCTGTCTGTCTGTTTGTCTGTCTGTCTGTCTGTCTGTCTATCTTATAGTCTGTCTGTCTGTCTGTCTATCTATCTATCTGTCTGTCCGTCCGTCCATCCGTCCGTCCGTCCGTCCGCCCATCCATCCGTCCGTCTGTCCGTTCGTTCGTTCCTTCGTTCGTTCGTCTGTTTATTTGTTCGTTTGTTTGTTCTAGTCTAAATCGTACTTTTTTTGATAACTCTTTAATTTGTCTCACTGGCATTCTGTGAAAGCATCTGGTAATCCTATCCGAACTATCCGACCTATGCCACTTGATCATGCAAATTATGATGCAACGAGCTCTCCGCACTTCTATGTGACTGTAGTTTCTTTGCATAGACCCTTTCATACCCTTTCTATCTCAGGCCCCTCCGCATCATTGGACGGCTCTCTTTTTCTTACTCTCAAGGTCACTCAAGTTGCTCTCAATTTTGGAGCGACGGAGTCTCAAATGGACGATCATGGGCAAAAAATGGGAATTACAACAACTAGACGTCCCAAGTCAAATTCTTAAGACTTTCAACACAAACGGAGGTAGATATAAGAGCTATAAGCACTGTTAGTTTGAACGTCTAACTCTTTATGGTTCACAAGAAATCGACATCCAAAGTTTAACCAAAATTGGCCATTTAGCTTTCCAAATTACTTTAGTTTACTTTTCTAAATCTAGCTCCTAATTGTTTTAAATTACTTTCAAGTTAAATTACTCATCCAAATTACTTTAAATTACTCATCCAAATTACTTAAACTTGCAGAGCAGTGGGGAGAGGGGCGTTACAATCATTAAATAATTAATTTATTTGAATTCGATCAGCCATCTGACCTAGCATCGGACACAAGGATTCCCTTCCGTCCGCTAGTAGTTTGTCCGACTATTTAACGCATAAAAAGAGCTTATATAAACATATCAATCAATCAATCAATCAATAAGAAGTCAGGCACCACTAAATCACTTATCAACATAAAAAGTACACGGATCATGCCTAGACCCAGCGGCCCCAGCCTTAGCCTACTGAGCCTAGGCTGAATCAAACTTTATACCAGTGCGTTACAGTGCGTACGTGATAAAAAAAGACTCATCCACATTTTTCTTAAGTTAAAAGTTTTTGAATTAGCAAAACGGTCAGGCTAATCAACCCAAAAAATAACAGGCAAACGACTTTGCTATTTCGCATATGCATGAAAGAGGGAAGAGGGCCAACCTACCCACTCTCACGCACGGCTGTGGAAGAGCAACCCGAGAGCCGCAGTCCCCTGCCACCCCCCCAAACGCATGCTCCATTCAATCCCGCGTCCGATTCCCTTGCTAGAATTCCTCTTCGATGTCCTCCTCAATCGGTTGTCCTCCCCGCGACCTCGCACTCCGTTGCCCCGACGGCACCTGGTCCCCCTCCCCTGCCAGGAGGTCTCCAATGTCGACATCCATCTCGGATGCGATCATGTCAAGAACAGGGCGGTCGATGTGGGGAGAGAGAGCGATGCCTCGTTGAGTCATTTTCTGCAACAGCGCGTAGGCTTCCGAGAAGGCTTTTCTCGACACACAGTGCCCCACCAGCTCTGCGAAGACGTCCCCCAGCCTGATGGCCTGCTCGGCCGTCGGGTCTTCTATCAGGCCCATGCAGACCTTCACCATCTCGTTCGGATCTGAATGCTGGAGGCGCTTTGCCTGCAGGAACAAAAAGGTCCACCGATTCTTTGAAACTTCTGGTCCAAAAAGAAGAGAAGAGAAGAGAAGAGGAAACCTATGTGTTTGAGAGAAAACCTGTGTCTTTGAGATGCTCAGAACAAACAGGCACACAAATGACACCTTGTCGTCAGAAAAAATGTTTCTTTGTGGGGATTCAGAAGGCTTGAGTGGAGGGAAGCTTCGCAGAAAGCATGCACAAAGTCTCAAAAGTCTCTTGCCAACCTGAACAAAAGTCACACACACACACACACACACACACACACACACCGGGAGGGAGGGAGGGAGGGAGGGAGAGGGAGGGAGGGAGGGAGGGAGGGAGACAGAGAGAACGAAAGCAAACAAATAAACAAACTACGAAAGGAAAAAACAATACGTCGCCCCCCCCTCCCCCCCTACCTGCACGAAGCGTTCCACCGTCTCGATCTTCCTCCGAAGAGACGCCACTCGCTCGTCGTGCTCCAGCCCTGCCGGCAGAGACTGGTCAGGCCCCAGCTGCACACCCATCCCCTTGCACACGCACTTCACGGCCTCCCGCAGTGCCGTGACTGCCTTGTCGTAATCTCTGTACTCGTCGACCTCGACCTGCATACATCGCAACAACAGGAAAGGAAGAGAAAACGAAGGAGACAGAATGAAGACCAAAGGCTGATCAACCTCTCCTCAATAGAATGGACATTTCGGAAACATCAGAAGAATCCCGACTTTGTCACGGTACCTTCTTTCACAATGCAACAGACAAGAAAAAACTGCTCTCTGCCCCGCCCCCTTCCCAGTCTTCTGACCGACCTGTGCGCAGTCTTCATAGAAGAGTGCCAATTTGTCGAAGGCCCTTCCCTTCAAGTAGAAGGCGATGATGTTTTTCATCAGGTCGGGGTCAGACTGCCAGCAGAGGCCCTGGAGGAAATTCGCAGCGAGGACGTAGATGTCGGGCTGTCGAGCCGTGCCTGCAGACGCACAGAGAGAGACAAGGAGAAGGAGGGAGGTTGCATGCAGAGGGGGGTGCTGGGAAAAGAAAGAGAGAAGGGCCAGCATCATCACCTGAAGGCAAAACGAAATGCATTTCTGCCTCTTTCTGAGTTCTGAGCAGTCTACTACAACTACCACCATCCAAAGAAACAAGCGAACAGATTGATCCGAGAGAGAACAAAAAAAAGGGCCGACCTGCAAAGAAGACGATCTTCTCGGTGTCCCCCGTCTTCAACAGTGCCTTCATAGCTCTCACCTTGTCGCCTGCCTGCGTGTACTTCTTGCAGGCCAAGGCAAACAGACCCTGTCCTTTGCACACACGCGCCAGGCGCATCAACAACGAAGCTCTCCTCTCTGCATCCATCTCTCCCTTCTCTGGAGTAAGTCTTTCGACGGTCTCGTCTTCCAACTGAATGTCAAACTGCACACGCCGAGAGCCGTCTGCAACCTGCCCAAGGTCCTCGTCGCTCCCCATCCCACCCCCCAGCCCCTGCTCTGTCGCTGCTTCCAGCAACACGAGGGCCTCGTCGTATCTCTTGGCCATGGCAAGAAGCTGTACTGCCTTCTGCTGCTGGCCGCGGGCCCTGAAGAACTCGGCACAGCGAGCGAGGACCTGAGGGTCGGTGTCGGGTTTCAGGTCTTCGCACACCTGCGTACATTCATAGAAGAGATGGAAGGATACAGAGAAGGAGGATTGAAGTGGATAGAATTGAAAAGAAAGTACCGAGAATAAGAAACCTCGAATCCGGACTCGGCACCTGATTTTTGATGCCACCACAGATTTGATAGAGGTCCCAAATTGGTTTTTTCGTTCTTCCTCAAATTGGGATGTATAAAACGAGAAAGAAGGGAGGGACGAAAGGAAATCGATACGGTTAAGTTTTGCTTCTCTTCTCTCCCCACCCTCTCTCTCTTGCGCATTTTTTGTCTGTGCGTCTGTTGCAGCCTGGGCCAGTGACCATAGATGAGTTCCATGAGTGCATCCACCACTGCTTCCAGCAGCTTTGGTTTTGTTTGCGGCTGTCCGAATTTTTGTTGGCCTGCTGCCGATGGGTCTCCCTATGTCCCTCCCCCGTTCTCCCTCTCTCTCTCTCTTTCTTTCTCTTTCTCTCTCTCTCTCTCTCTCTCTCTCTCTCTCTCTCTCTTTTTCTGTCTCTCTCTCTCTCTCTGTCTGTCTGTCTGTCTCTCTCTCTCTCTCTCTCTCTCTCTCTCTGTGTGTGTGTGTGTGTATTCATCCATGCAAGCTTTTTTTTACAGACCTTCTTGAGGGGCTCGAAGAGGTCGTTCCTGAAGCAGACCTCGATAGCCTTGTGGAGCTGCCCGCTGCGGTGGTATAGGAGCGCTGCCTTGTTGGGCTGCTTCACCTCTCTCTCGTAGAACTCTGCTGCCCTGACCATCTCTCGAGGGGGGCTGTTCAGGGCGAGACCGACCAGGTCGTTCTCCATGCCCTGACTCCGTGCGAGTCGAAGGGCGTGCCGGAGTCTCTGGGCTTTCCCAAAGTACTGAACAGCCTCTCTCAACCGACCTGCCTGCTCGAGGGCTTTTGCAAGCTCAAACGCAGCTGCTTTGTCATCGCTCTCAATGGCGACCTGTTCTGCTGTGTGCAGATCATTCGAAATGCAAGAGAGCCTGACCAAGGCCTGCCAGTCCTCTGCGAGACGGTAATTTCGTGCTGCTCCCTCCAAATCTCGTCTACTCTCGAGGAGTTGGGCATACCACCTACGTACCTCCTTATCTCCCGACCCTTCGACAAATTCAGCCAATTCAGCTTCACGGGCTGCCGATGTATCGGGACCGGCCCGGGCGGCCTGCACTCTGAGGAGACGCGGGGTCTCGGTTCTCCACGTTCCTGCCTCTTTGAAGGCTCTCATGGCCCCCGCAATGTCCCCTATTCTCTCTAGATGCTGCCCGTGTGCGTGGTGTATGGACTTCAAATTGATGCGGTCGCTGCTCTTGGCAACTGCCAGAGCCCCATCCCAATCGCATGCGTCTGAGAGAAGAGCGGCATAGAGGTCTGCACGCCCACACTCACGATACAGCTGGGCTGCCTCCCCCAACATACCCAGGTGCACTGCTACCTGTGCCAGTTTTGCCTCTGGCTCCTTGTCTGTGCACTTCCTTACTGCTGCTGCTGCTGCGGCTCTACCCATCTGGGATAGACATTTGGTTGCTACGTCTAGCCGTCTCGTCTTTACACAGCAACGTGCCATGCTCTCCCACACAACCCTGCTTCGAAGTTGCTGCACGGATTTGTAGGCCTCATCTGTGGCACCGCAGGCTAAGTGGAAAGAGAAGTCGAGAAGGGCGGCAGCGGTTTGGGCGTCTACCGTCACGAGACCGGCAAAGTCTCTCATTGTCCGTCTCTGTATGGAAGCACGGAGGTGCAGGGGCTTTGGGGCCTCTGCCGGGGCCTTTGATTCAGAGGGCCCACCACCATCAGGGGCCCCGACAGACCCCCGACTGCCAACACTCCCCACCGACGCCCTCCTTCCCCTGGGTGCGTCAGAATCCCCCCCTGCGGCTGCAAAGGACAGAAAGTACCCATAGGGCACACTGACACCCAGAGACATCAACAGTTCACTCGACCCCTCTTGCCAACACGGCATGATTTCTTGTTTCAACAAACGGCCGTCAGGGGCAACAAAGAGAGACAGGAGACGGTTGTTTCGTCGTTGGGAAGGGGAAGCGAGCGCTTCAAGGTGACGCGCGGCTGCGTCCTCTTCCTCCTCCTCTGCCCCCTCCCCTCTCCATCCCTTTGCCCCCCCCCCCTTCCGTCCTCCCCCCCCTTCTCCAGTCCCCTCCCCCACATACGATAACAACTGCGGAACCACCTCGCAGGAGACAAAACGAGGGTCCGACGGTTCCCAAAAATGCTCCACCGGACAACTTTTCTCTCCCACCATGTACGAGAGAAAGCTGTCCAGATCTGTATCGTACACAAACAGTCGGGCATGGGGGGCTTTCAGTTCATCGGGGGAGGAGACAGAGGAGGACGAGGAGGGGGAACCCGGGGAGGTTGTCGTGCCAGTTCCGTTCAGCATCTCCCCCTCACCGTTCCGCTCCGCTTCTCCTCCCCCCCCACCTCCCCCCTTGGCAGCAGCGGCGGCAGCGAGGAGGGATGGTCTGTGGTCTGCAATGATGGACACCCTGCTGCCTCGGCAGTTGCAACGGATGCTGCAAATCGACCCCAGGGGCTTGTCGCTTTGCTCGAACCGTCGAGGCGGGTTCACCTGACACAAGCAAAAATAGGCGCAGACCGAGACGGGCGCAAAAATGGCACTCACATAAAGAGATGCAGACAGGCAAGTAGGCAGTAACGAAGGAAAGAAAAGACGGAAAAGAGAAAGGTAGAGAAAGGAAAGGAAAGGAGAGGAGGCGGGATTGCCAGCGAAGGCATCGCTCGAAATCCTGTCGCAATGCCGGGAGGAAAACAGATGGAGGGATGCAGCAAGCTCGCAAAAGAACTCGGGAGAAAGCGTAGAACGCGCAAAGAAACGAACAGGCACAAGCCAACTTCGGAAACAACACCACTCTGGTTCCCTTTTTTTGCACAAAGAGACGCAGACACGTATAGGCGTTTATGCGATCTATTTCTCTCAAAACAAATCCTCCAACTCCGTCAACTTCGATCAATCGATCTGTCTTCCACTCACAAACCTGCCTGTGTGACCTGCCTGGATTTCATTTCGGAGATGTAAAAGAGAAGAAGCAATTCGAGTGATTCCGTTCGAAAAAAAATGGCAAAAAGCCCCATGCACTCCCTTAATTCCTCCCTCACCTGTTTGGGTTCAACCTTGGAGACGTTCCACACTTTGATGTACTGCCTGTCCGTCGCACAGGCCAGGAAACCCCCACAGGCATCCAGCAGAACCGGACTGCCCTCAAAGTCCGAAAATGGAAGCGATTTCCTCACCGCCCCCTGGAGCGACAACACCTCCACCCTCTTCTGGGTGGCCAGAAAGATCTGACGCTCCTCCTTCGTTGCCAGAAGCGCGACTGCACGCACTCCCTGAGGGTGCTGGAAGGAGGTGGCCACGTTCAGGGTGGCAAAAGCCGGGCCTGAGCATTCAAATATCTGCACTTGCCACTTTGACCAGGCAGCAAGGAGAGGGGGGGCACATGCGAGCCCCCTCAGACGAAACGGAAGCTCAGCAATGGCGGGGGGGGGAAGCTCTGCAGTCAGGTCATCTGCGCTGTGTTCATCTGTAAACACAGGGAAGGGCCCCCCTCCCTCCCTGCTGACCGCAGCCCCCCCCGACCCACCCGCCCCCCTCCCCGCCACGGCAGCAGGCAATGCGGGGGATGCAGGTATTCTTTGGACCAGCAGTTGAGAGGGCCCCACCTGCACTGCCATCAGGGGGGGCACACAACACCTGGCCAGGTGTGTCTCTGCCAAGATGCTCACTGCCAACCCATTGCCGAGAGTCACAGCCAGGAGATGCTCCCCTGGCCCCCACTCCAATTTAGTCGGTTTGATCATTTCAATGTCCCCGGAAAGACCGGCATTCACCTGAACACCAGGAAGAGGCTGCCAGTCAGCCTCAGATGCGGGACTGCGGTCAAGGAACGCCGACCGCCATTGAACGATCCTTCCGTCCTTTGTTGCAACTCCAAGCACACGCTTGGCAGAGTTGAAATCTACGGCACATGCCTTCCCCCCTGACCGCACTGACGGGTCTTTTCCGTGCAACGCAAGCACGTAGTTCTCCTCCCTCTCCAGATCCCATAACCGGACCAGAGACTCCTCTGACACTGTGGCCAGAAGACCCGAGCCTGCCCAGCAACCCGACAACCTCTCTGGGTGGGGACCGCAGCTCAGTTTACTCTTCGTCTCCCTGACTACACACAAGTCCTTATCCAACCCAAACACAACCAACAGCTGTGCAGCAGTGAGCACAGCCACACGATCACTCCCGTGCATGTACTCAAGGAGCAGAATCGTGCTACCAACACGATACCGCTCGGACGCCCACCCCTGATCGTCCCCCAAGTACACAACCCCCGTGTCCCCCCCGAAAAAGAACTGCGGATTCTCAAAGTTTGTCTCCTTTCGGTTGATGTTGTTTGTTCGAAACACCAACCGATCGAAAATCCGCGCATATCCTTCCTCATGCGCGAATTGCCTGTGTTGGCAGAGCGGTTGCATTCTATTTCTTCCATCGCTACCCCACACAGCGACCACCCCCGTCTGGTCGACTGTCACACACCTCGCACCTGTTGGACTGAACCGGATCAGACTAATCTGTGCCCTGTGCACCGTTTCTTTCTCATCCTTTGCCAGCAACTCTTGCTCATTTTTTGAATCAGACCAGAAGTTCAACGCGCCATCGCTCCAACCAGCAACGAGGAAACGTGCCTGGGGGTGCCAGGCAACATGCGTTGGGAGGGCGTTGCTCACGGGACGGCACAGCGATGCGTGAGGCAAAGGCTCCCCCTCTTCCTGAACTAGAATCACCCTCCTATCCGATCCCGCGACTGCAAGCAGCGGCTGGGCCTCACCCTTCGACCACGCAGAGTGGAGCACCGGCCCCACCCCACCGGCCAGGTCAACGTTGTAGTCGAAGAATACAGACATGGGGTCAAGGGGGGGCGTGGATCAAAGGATTTGTATCTGAAGTCAGAGAACCATCTGTAAAAATGCGGGAGGAAGGGATCTCAGGCAAGAAAGTGGCTCGACCGAACCAAGAGCATACCAGGTATGACGAGTAGTTTGTGTCTGACGGATGTCTGACGGGCACGTGTCTTGCGACTGTGACCAGCTAGCCTGTGACCAGCGTGAGTGAAAAGAATGTGAAAAGAACACATGCGATTGCCGCCAGGAATTCGTGCCGGGGTCCATCGGGCCTTCTGATAACTTAATTAGCCGCGCATTCGGCACGCAGCCGCGAAAATATGATTATCTGGTCGCGTGCCGGGGTCCAAAAGCGGGTCACTTCGCGCGGACTGATACATGCACATTTCGCTTTTCTGAGCCGTGTGCACTGCTTTCCGGGACCTCACCAGGCCCTCCACATGCACTTCAAATACCATGCATGCAGATCTAATTAAATGAGGCCCAGTTCTCTCATTCAAACAACCGACAGAAACCGACGGGAGGGATCAGCCTCGAAAAGATCGATTTCACGTGCCACTTATATATTGCACCCTCTCTCAATCTGAAGACCAATCACACATACGTACATGTATCGATATGTTGTCTCGAATCTGTAAAGGTCAGTCAAAGTCTGTTTGACCTGTCAGAGCTGGATGGGGAAGGGCACGATGCTCTTCACACGGCTCAGGCTTGCGTGCACAGTTTGGCTGTTAATAACCTCTTCGGCCTCGTTCAATGAGAGCTTTTGGAAAAAGGCAGAGGACGAAGTGTCATGGTCATATGTCGAGTACGGTGCAAGTGCGTCGGGAGGAGAGGAGATCAAAGGCGTCGGGAAGCACAAACGGCAACGGCGAATGGAGGCAGAGAAAGGTGAAAAGCTGCTAGGGGACATGCAAATTCGGTGTTTTCGGGGTCTTTCTCAATCCCAGCAAACTGCAGAGGAGAATAGCCAACCGCCCCGATCTCTCCAATCGGGGGGGGGCTCTTCCCCGTTCAGACCTCTCCGAGTGGATGCAGTCACAGACGCCCTGGCATCTGCTCTGGCTGGGGATGCTTCTTTGCGGAGTTACCTGATTGATGACGTGATTCCGAGTGCGCTGTTCTGGATACAGACTGCGCTTGCGGTGAAGCCAGTGGAGGGGAACTTGTCTTTCGACAGACTTTGTCAGTCTATGAACAGAGCAAAACTTCAGCTCTTTCGATTCCTTACGCGAATCGTCCTTTCTCGACCCCTTTCTTTCTTATCTGTGTTTTTGTTTCTCTGCCTTCCCTCTCTCGTTATATGCCGGTGTGTGGAAGAGCAGTTGTGCGGGGAAGGGCTTCCTCGCAGGGGGTGACACCTGAGTGGCAATCTTTCCATGTCTCTCTGTCTCCGTTCGGCGCTGCAGGTGATTTTTACTGGACAAACGACCAGACGCAGGAGAAGAGGTGTGCGCAGGTGAGCTCGACCTACCGCAGCTGCGGGAAGGCAGAGATCCCGGAGAGTCATTTCAGGGACCAACTCGTGTGCAGTCCTCGGCCAACGGACTGCACTACCGCGAGGGGGGGACAGGGCGTATGGAATGCGGACTTTGCAGTGTACATAAGTGCAAGTGCAGTGGGGGAGAGTGACGCAGATGTGTGTGGAGGGCAGGCGCTCGGGCTCGGGGTGACGTGCAAGAGGGACCAGTTGGATCGTCCTGTTGCCGGAAACGTGCACGTGTGTGCGTCCAGATTTCGAGAGAGAGGTCTGGACTTCAGAGGAGACGTGGGGTTCTTCGTTCACGAGATTCTTCACGCTCTTGGGTTCTCCTGGCAGTCCCTCAGCCTCTTCCGGGAGCCCTCGGGGGAACCCAGGCAGACTCGGAATCCTGACGGCAGGTCAGCAGTGGATTGCGGGTGTATTGTGAAACTGCTGTTTATTCTGTACGTGATGCTTGCACGCTGTTTGTAATGGCAGCTTCTCTTTCAGCACCGTTTGGGAGATGTTTCCACAGCGATGTTTCTCAATTTCTCAAAAGGAAGGCAGAGAGATGCCTTGATTCGCGGAGAGAAGGCAACAACACGCAATTCGTCAGCTGGCGGTCGGTGCACCAGATGAATTGTTGCTTTGTGTTTGCGTCTGGCGTACAACGCTTCCTTGTCTCCCCTCTTCTCCTCTCCTTGTACCAAGTAGTTTCGATTGTTTTGGGGCAATCTTGCTGGCCAGCTGCTTCGTTTTTTTCATGGAACCATCTGTGAATCCCCCCCTGCCGACTGGATGTATTAATATGCGCAAGCGAGTGAATAGAGAAGTGTGCAATCAAACAAACAAACAAACAAACAAAGAAACAAAGAAAGAAACCAACCCCCCTGATGGATCGATCGAGTGCAGTCCAGTCTCTTCGGAACCTGCCAGCTTCACTGTGCGCACCTCGTGGGAAGGAGGGAAGAGCGTCAGCCGGGTGGTCACCCCAACTGTTGCAGAGGCCGCACAAGAACATTACGGCTGTTTTTCTATTGGTAAGTTGTCAAGGAGGGTCCGTCCATGCACTCAAAAGTTGATATCCTTGACCAAACGTGACTTTCCTGTTCTGCCCTCGGCGACGGAGATAGAAGAGAGAAATACTTGTCTTGAGGGTACAAGAAAGAGTGAGGGGAGAAGAGAAATGGGCGTTGCGAGGCTCCAATTTATGTTTTGACGATCTTTTCACCCAGCTGTATTCCCAGTCGCCCTTCTTCCATCTACCTGTCCAGTCGGCAGATGGACGCAAAACTTGGTTGGAGCATCCCTAGTGTACTGTGAAGGTATCCTGGAAAATTGGTCTCACGGATATACTGAATAAACGATGCCCTTCCTGTGTGACTCACAAACAAATACATGATGCGTGCAGAGGGCATGTCTTTGGAGGATGAGGGCGGAGAGACGAGTGAGCGGAACCACTGGGAGAGGAGAGTGGCGCTGAATGAGGGGATGACGGGGGTTCTCGGGACTCGGCCTGTCTTCTCTGCCCTCACTCTTGCCTTCATGCACGACTCTGGATGGTCAGTCAGTACTTTGCTTAATTTCTGTCCTTTCTTTTCTGTCCTTCGTGGCTCTCCGTTCCCAAATGATTTCTTCAGCCAGACGGACAGATGAGTGTTTTGTGCGTACAGCTAACGGCTGATGCACACATAGATATACACACACACGTACCCACACAAGAGCACGGATGTGACTTTTGGGTCGTGCGAAGACATCCCGACTTACAAATACAGACCCAGAAAGTTGCATTGCCGTGTACCCTTCCCTTCCGGATTACCCACGCCAAAACCAGATGTGAGGAAAGAAGGAAGGAAGGAAGGAAGGAAGGAAAGAAGGAAGGAAGGAAGGGAAAGAAGAAAGACCGCGAGGAGAGGCAGGGAACAATGAAGGCACCGAAGAGGGGTAAGACCATAGGGTCATCCTACGAGCAAAGAGGTGGGCAATATTCAGCACCACCAAATTGACTTTTCGAACCCGCCCCTTTCCCCTGAACCTGTGTGTGTGAGTGTGTGTGTGTGTGTGAGTGTGTGTGAGTGAGTGTGTGTATGTGTGTGTGTGTGTGTGTGTGTGTATGTATGTATGTATCTGTATCTGTATCTGTATCTGTATCTGTGTGTGTCTGTATGTGTCCCCCCCCCTTTCAGGTACAAGGCCAACTTTCCTGCAGCGATGGACTTTCCCTGGGGGAAGGCCTTCGTGTTGTCGGGGAGTGGTGTGACGGGGTGTGACGTCCTCTCTGGGGCCTCCAGATGCCTCACCCCTGCCTCAAGTAACCCGAGGCCGCTGCACCCTTCCCTGTTCTGCAATGAGGACGGGAATGGAATTCCTCAAACCTCATGCACTCAGGTGAGAGAGACTCTACTTCAACAGTTAGGCAATCAGACATGTAGCCAGGGTGACACACAGACAGATAAACAGGTAGGAACGCAGACAGAGAGGGAGACAAAAAGAAAAGAAATTGAGGCGCTCACGAGGTAGGGGTAGAGTGAGTGGGATAACGGGGAAAGTTCTGTAGGGTTATTTATGTTTTTTGTTGTTTTCTTTCCTTTCCCTTCCAACCTCTCTTTTCCTCCTCATTGCACCTCTTCCTGATTTCTTTCTGTGTCTTTCTGTTTCCTAAAAACTCTGCATGCTTGCATGGATGGATGCGTGGATGGATGGATGCAGGACCTGTCCTCTCCAGGCATATGCCAGGTGGGGGACTCTCCAAGCAGTCTTCCCGCATCAGAACAGTACTTCCAGGGGCGTCCCAGGTTTGGGGGATCCTCTCCTTTCATGAACCACTGCCCGATAGTGGAGGGAGCGTCGACAACGGAATGCGAAAAGTCAGTCAGTCAGTCAGTCAGTCAGTCAGGCTGGATGGCTGGATGGCACAATCCAGCAGGCACCTGTTCAAACATTCGGCCAGTAAGTAAAATACAGCGGCACTCCGGCACGGAAGCAGGCTGCTTTTGATTGGGCCTCGGAGAATGAATATGAAAAAGAATCCCACCAGGTTTCAGATCGCCAATGGCTCAGCGACAGTCCTTGATAATCGACTCTGCTCTCTCCCCTTGCATCACATCGTTCTTTCTCTCGGAAGTACTGCGGATCGTTTGTGACTTCTGATGCTTTCTTTCTTTCCACTGCAGCGTGTCCAATTTCAATCCTTCACGGGCATGGAGAGGAGAGACGTTTGGACCCTCTTCTGTGTGTGTCAAGACGACTCTGCTTGAGCCCGCCTACGTTTTTCAAGAAGGAGAGCCTGCTGCCGGGAGGTGCCACCGAGTCGTGTGCACCCCCGAACAATTCGGGTCGGGTCGGGACCGTCTGGACTTTTCGGGCCTGTCCATTGCAGTGGAGGCACGGACAATGAACAGGATCAGCGTGATCTCCTGTGGACGGGGGGACGAGGGGAAAAGTTTTTCTGTTGTCGGACTGAATGGAGAGATCCAGTGCCCTCCTCTGCAGGCAGCGTGTTTCCACTTCCCCTGTGACAACGGCGGTGTGTACAGACACCATAAATGCGTCTGCGCTCCGGGATTCTTCGGCACTTTCTGTGAATTGAAAGACAGCGAAGTCAATCGTCGCAACGTCCCCAACCGGTTCTTCTACCCAGGTCTCCGAGATGCCACGTTGATTCCAGGGAACAGATACTCATTCGAGGCTTCTGTCCGTGGTCCCGTAAAGGAATTTAGACTCGTTTCGTGCCTTCCTCCGGGCTTGTCTCTGAATAAGCAGACTGGGGCAATAGAAGGAACGCCTTCAACGAATACACTCCTCGGGTGCCTCCCTTATACAGTCGCTGCAGTTGGCTTCAATGGGGGGGAGGAGCGGGTGGTTGTCTACCTGCGCATTCAGAGGGCCGCCTCGACTTCCTTTTCCTTTGCATCCGATCTTTGTTCGGAAGTGATTCTCGGCAACGCATTCGGCTCCCTTCCGACAACAGACACAAGGGCAGACTCCACAGACTGTGTCTCTTCAAGTGCCTCCCTTTTTGAAAGTCTCCGAACTCTTCCGGGGCTCTCCGAAAGAACTGCACTGCCATCGGAGGCAGGTGCCCCAGCCCCCCCCTCAGAAGAAGGACCCCGCTCTGGACCCTCAGAAGATTCCCCTTCCTCTTCCCCCCCGAGAGGTGAAACATCACCCGAACAACCGTCATCCACTACCCCCCTCCCGGAGAGAGGAACCCCAGAAGACCCTGGCCAGGCCGCAACACGCGTCATTCTCCCATGCGACACCCCTGTCTCTTCCTCCCCCCCCTCCCCTGACCTGCCCAAGTGCCCTGAAGACCCAATGCGGTACTTTAGGCCACGGGATCCCGCAGTCGGGGGAGGCATAGAAAGCAAGCGTCCATCTGCGTACACAAAGGGGTCTGTTGACAGAACTTGGGCGTTTTGGCCTTGGGTAGTAGATGCCACTTGATAAATCTCGATGCATTATGATGCATACACTATATCATCAAGATTATATGGCACTGGCAGTGTAAATAAATTACAATGCATACAGCTTGAGTGTAGACATACCTTTTGATTTCGGGAAAGATACCGTAGCTAGCTGATTTTAATATATAAAGAAGTTGTATCAAGCTAGATGATAACTAGATATTAATTATATAAAAAATGCATGTATTTTTAAAAGAAGAAATTTATGTGAAATCAAGTAAATCAAGAAGACTTAAATTAGTCAAAATTTATTTACAAATTCACTTATTTTTTCGTAAATTCACTTTAATTTACTGTGTAAATTCACTTAAATTTATCCAAATTCATTTGCAAATCTTCTCAGTTTTGTAACTAGAACAAAAGTAATACTTAAAATTAAATAAAAGATTTCGGGTATTACTAAGTTAGTAGTAATTTAAGGCTAATTAATGCTAAATTAAGGTTTAGATAGGTTTAAACATGTTTGGATACCTTTTTTTTGTATAGTTTTCAGTCATAAAACGTGAGAAATATGAAATGACTTAAGGTAGTTGATCATCTTTCTTTATGTCTGAGTCTTTTTACATCTTCTGTACCAAGTTTTTTTTTTTTTGCAATGAAGGCCTAGAGCCAGATCGACTATTTAGTTTTTGACCTTTCACCTATTGACTACACTCTTCAAAAACCTCTCTCTTTCAAATGGCTTCACCAGCACCCCCTCCCACACTGGAAAAAGCGAAGCCCGATATGCTCCGGAAGCTGCACGGAAAACGGGGTTCTGTATCGATGCCCCATCTCTCTGCAGAGGGCTTCTGAAAAGTTATAATAGTTGTGACTCACTTTTCTGTACAGGTAAGTCTCCCAGTCACCTGTTGGAGCGAGTTTCTGACCTGCTTCAAAAAATTTTCTAGTATTATCATAGTGTCATCTCCTGGGATGACAGAGTGGACGATGGTGATTTCAGGGCCCCATGCTCGTCCGGATCTTTTCTAGGTCAGAGTCTCTCACCCTCCCTGCATGTGGCATCTGCGTGAATGAACAACCATTGTTTCAGTGTTATTAGAATGTTGTTTCAATCATTGCTATCATAACATACAGACACGATTCTGAAATTTGCATGCAGAATTGTGTAGGTTTGTCAGTACACGAGTGGCAAGATCGGCTGGCCTGACCGCCATCTCGATTTTCTGTCTCAGCCTCGCAACCTTCCAGGCCGTCTGCTGTTCCAGGCTGTGGAGGGTTGCTCTCATGTCCTCAGCCACCGTATTGTTCTTATTGGCTTCTGCCTAGAGGGCGATGAGTGCCAAGTTTTGCTGGGCCAGCTTTCTCAGTTCTTCTTCCTGCCCTTTCATTAGGACGCAGGAAGGCAAACGTTGAATTAATTAGGGTTTCCTTCCTGAAACGCAGCACACACATACACACATATACATACACATACATACACACACATATACACACATACATATATACACACACACACACACAAATACAT
>JAHBMJ010000892.1:0-2500 GCA_018398765.1 Chromera velia | reverse complement strand
ATGGTCTTTTTTTCTTTGAACCCGACTCCTCCTCCTCCCCCCTCCCGCCACCAAAACCGGCCATCAGTGAAGTTCTTATAACTGGAGTTAGTGTGACGCATCTTTCTGTGAAGTATCGCAAACTAACTGATCATATGACTTCTTTCCCTCCTTTATAATCATGAACACAACAGGTAGGCAGGCAGGCAGGCAGGCTATATACATCGTCTTTTCTTTCCTTTTTTTTCCTATCGATAGGCAGACAGACAGATAGACAGACCAACAGATAGACAAATAAGTAGACAGATAGAGGCAGATAGACAGACAGACAGAGAGACTGTATCATCCTTTCCGCCCTCTTTTCTCTTCCTTTCTTTCATAGACAGACAACCAGACAGACAGACAGACAGATACAGACAAAAAGGCTTTCTCTTATTCACTTTCTTTTCAGGCAGAAGGACGGACAAAATGTTTTCTTTTCTCCTCTCATCACGCTCTGGGATGGAGAGACATACAGACCGACTGACAGACAGAGGGACACGTTGATGGACGGATGGAAGGAACAGAGTACAAAAGGCACTTTCGGAATGCTGACCTGGTACTTTTGAGTCCTTTGCTTGTGCCTGTTTAGGTCTTCTAATAGTGTTTGGTGCCTTCGGGTCGTCTATCGGTTGCTCTGCGTTTGTTTTTGGTTTCAGTATGACTGGGAAGTTCAAGTATAGCCCCTCCGTACTGCAGAGACTAGACACGGACAAAATAGAAACAAGTTAAATATGGCTATGACTGCTTTCGCATGAATCTAACTCTATCGTTTTCTATTGTCATCATCCATACGGCAAGAGCATACGAACGCTTTTGATTTATTTGGCTTTTTGTTTATTTGATCACAGTGAATGATAAAAAGATGTTAGTGGGATATGCTTGTTACACCATGCACCGATCCGGCATTCTGACTGTAAGAGAAAGCGAAAGGGAAGATGACAAGAAATCGCCCTGACCTTAGTATTTCATCAGTCTTACCCATAAGATCCCTAAACTTTTGAAGTGGAATCCGCTTGAAGATTGCCTCTGCCTCAACATCTTTATCATCTGACAGGATTTCCACTTCTCGTTGTATAGTCTTTATATAGTGGGCCGCTGCCAGAACCTGTTTGATATCCCCAATGTGTGACCGTATAGTCCTTTTTTTGACTGTGTCGGTCTCCTCCTCTAGTTTCTCCTAGAGTTCTGTGATGTGGCTGGAGAGGTATCATGGAGGTGTTAACGATGAAGGGGGTGTGACATCGTTGTTGGGGTCTCCTATAGTAAAAGATGGGCAGCGAAGATCACATCTCCCAACGAACGAGTGGAAGAGAGGGAGAGAAAGGGACTGTCACACCAAGAGTAAGAAAGAGAGAGGAATACTAATAGATAGGCAAAAAAATAAAGCAAAGAGACGGGAACAGACACCTGGACGATGAGTGCAGAGAGGGAGCGGTTTATGACCCCACGCAGCAATGCATGGGCTCATCTCTCGCCCGACTACGGTCAGCTTTGCATGCTTTCTGGACAAGCAAGGGTAAACTCGTCGGCCAGTAAGATAAACCAGGGATGGGGTGGATGTAGTACCACAGAGTGAGAAGGGTTTAGCCGCCCCCTCTCCGCCCAGAACGGGTTCGCATACTGTCTGGACAAGTAAAGGCAGGCACCGTTAAAGCATCGTACTGCTGTTGTACGAAAATCAATGCAAACAAAAGAGAATGGAAGAAGAGAGGGGGGGTAGACAGGAAGAGTATCACCCACGTAGAAAGGATAATGGAAGTAGATAGACAGCAATATCTGCTCACTCTCCCTCCACTGCCAGTGGATGAAACCCACACGATCTCGCCGGCGCAGGATCAAGCATACGTCTTTCAGCCTGGCTAACTCACTGACCAACGGCCTCTATAAAAAAGTGATTGAGGTTTTTGTTATGCATGCCGCGTCCCCGTGTATAAGGGGTGGATCTAGCCTAGTCTGTTAAAAGGTTCCGGTTCGTCTCATCTGTTCTGAATCTAGGAACACTGCTCATTAATCACTTTTACTGCGGCTTATTTCTCAAGCGGCGGTAGAGTAGAACTTGGAGAACAACGAAAAGAGGGGAGAGGCAGGGCAAAAACTTTCTAAAAGATTGTCTCCTTGGCAAAGGCTACCCTTTGACGGCAGAGAACAACTTCAAAGAGACCCCCCCCATTAATCTGCCCCTCATTTTCTCAACCTTTTTTTCTTCCTTTCCTTTCATGCGCTTGCCCCCCCTTTTTTTTCCCTTCTTGTTTGTATACAAAGAATCAATTACAAAAGGATCGCTTAGTTTGCGCCCTCCGAGTCGAAAGATCCAGAGAACGCTGCGACCTCCCTACCGAGAAGGCACTCAGGCTGGAAGGGCCCTCTGGTTCCCCTCCTGCTGTGAATTGAACAGAGAAGATTTGCGGCAACGAAACGCTGTAGCGTGCAGGAAAGAACTTTATAATACCGGTCCATCAGCCTTGTCTGCACTGTCTCA
>JAHBMJ010000891.1:0-29871 GCA_018398765.1 Chromera velia | reverse complement strand
AAAGGGTGGAAGAAGGCCTTGTGGAAGAAGCATTCAAGAAACCAGAGTGCAACTGCGGCTGTCGGGACAGGAGAGTGGGTGTGAGTGGGTGAGTGAACGTGTGGTTGAATGTATTCATGTGTATGAATCTGTATGAGTGCATGTGTGTATATTGACAAAGAGTGCATGCATGCGAATTAATGCATGTTGATGAGAATTATTTGAAAAAAGACACACAAGACTGTGTACATGAGAATAGGTCCATCTATGAATAAACACAGAGCCAGACAAGACTATATATTTTTATATATTCAACTGACCGAGTCTGATAGAGTGGGAGACTTTCCTGTGGGTTCCCAAGCCCATTAGACTGCAGTATGGCAGTCTTTACACAAAAGGCGCACCGGCCCATGTGCACCATTGGCCTCTGCAATGAATCCATCCATCCTCTCTTGCCACACAGCCATGCTGAACTTCTTGAAGTCCAGCTTGCAGAGCCTCCAAGGATGGGCCGTGTTGTTCACGGGCACTATATGGTCCATCTCCAAATTGGACCGAAGAAAAGTGTGCCGCACTCTGTATGTGCCCTTCGCCTTTCTCCGTCGAACTGTATACTCCTCCCTTTCATACCCCTTCCCACACTCTGCACAAGAAGGGGATGTGCCACCGAGGCCAAAGATAATATGCTCTTTAGCCTCTAGGTTCAACTCATTCTTTATTTTTTCTTCTCTCTCTTTTTTTGAGAGAGAAGACAAATCAGGAACTTCAAAGGGGCCAACGACCATGTTTTCCTAAATTCAAGAAGATGAGACAACGAAATCAGCTGAATTTTTGCATAGAGTCAGGGTTTTATATGGGTCTTAGGGGAGGCGTCCAGCGGACGGAGGCGAGGGTTGGGGAGTCGTGGTCGACGTGTTGCGCCCTTGGGTGTCGCCTATCATAGTTCTCTCGCCTCCTCGACTTCCTCATCTTGCCCTGCTTGTTTCTGAAACTACAAACAAACAATAACCGCTTTCTTTAATTCATCCTTTTTCTTTCTTTGATGATGCGAGAGACGTGCATGTGCTTACTGAGATGATTGTGTCTGCTTTGAGTTTAGGCTCTTTTGGGTGTGTCAAAAGAGGGCCTAAACTTTGTTTGGGCTCTTGTCTCTTGCCCAGTCTGACTGTGTGTCGTTGTGTTTTGTCTTCAGTCTGACTGGATCTTTCTCTGTATTGGCCATTTTCTCCATATGGCTCTATGTATGATTAAGTATCACAGAGATGTGCAATGCTGTGACCTCTTGATAATGAAGTTGATGTGCGCAGAGATCGGTCGAAAAATCAGTCGACTCGACCCGCGGGACTCTTAAAAGTCGAAAAAGTGCTCGATCAGTCTTTTCCGGAATTTGTCGAGATCAACAGTCATTTCCAGGACAGAAGAAAAGCGAAAGGGAAAGACAAGGAGAAGAAAAGAAAAGAGAAAACAAAAGGACATTACGAAAACGCGAGCTCACCAGTGCAGATTTGACCCCCTTCCTGGCGCTCGTGAAGCCACCGCCCCCTCAGTGCCCACGCGCTGACACTTCGGGCACTGAGGGGGAAACGGGGGTCGTGGTAGAAACAATAAAACAAGAGCTCTCCTCTCCTGTTGCCTCCAAGCACGAGAATCCGCTGGAGGGGGTCTGCCACGACGACGCTCTGGGGCTTGGCAGCGACTGCAAGGCAGTAGAGGTCTCCATCTACCTGCACGGAAAGACAAAAACTCAAAGCGGCTTACTTAAAATGCTTGACGAAATTGTGAAATTCTGCTCACCAAATCGAAACCCAAAAGCCAATCCAATGAGAGACAGATTTTTTGCGAGAGGGAGGGGCATGACATAGCTGCTTCAAATTGTTACCTGACCTGAGCAGTAGTAAACGCATTCGGATTGATGGTGTCGAGTCCCATGCACGAGCACCCCTGGCACCCCTGCAAATATGATCGTTCAACGCTTTTCCGGGGTGGTGCGTGGCTACCCGCGTCCCAAAGACTTCCGGAGAGCTCCCGAAAGCACCTAAGAGCCCCGAAGTTTCTCGTCGTATATAGAGAAAGACTAAGAAAACTTGAGTCTTAGAGGGGAGGAACAATGGAAAGCGATTGTTTGACTCACTCTCATCTACTCGTATACCATGCACTCGCAGATGTGCACAAGCAGGATCCTTCGCGCTCCTTCAGGCGGCAGACTTCTGGAAAAGGGCGCCCTTGAGGTCAGCCTTCTTTACAGCAGCACATTTGCATTCAGCATTCTCGCATGCAGTCATCAAGGCCGCCAAGCTTTCCTCCTCCAAGTGCTCCCTCTCTTTCGTTTCTTGCATGCACGTAGGTGAATCCGATAGAATTTTCTACTGAACTCAAATTCTGCATCCCCTTTGGTGTATATAGAGAAGGGCCCAGGCCTGCGTTGGAGTAAAACTCTCCGCAAACGTCCATAACAGCGCAAGTTTGTAACGATGTTTAGCTTGCTTCATCGCTTGTCTAACACATTGCCTGCGTCGACCTGGCATCGAACCGATCTACAGTAAGCCACCCAACGCGCCTTCTTCATCTTCTCTTGATGCTGCAGCTGCTGCTTCTCTGCAGCCCCGAAGACAAGGTCGAGTGCTCCCAGGGCTTGCTAGACGACCTCAAGCCCTCCGAGCCTTCCAGCGGCCCCCACAACCCCACAGCCTGGGCCTGCGCAGATCGCCTCGGATCACCTCCTTTCCCTCGGCGGGACGAAGGGACGAGCAAATGAAGAAAGGGGCTGGCCGTCCCGCCTCTGATCAATAAATCAAATGAGAGGTCTCACCTGCTCCCCAACCCGAGCCCCGGAGGGACGGGGAGAATCCAGGAGGGGGCGCTCGCCGTGCCCGATATTCTTCCCCATGCCTCCTTCTGTCTGCCTCTTCCAAGGCCTCTGTCCCCTCCCGCATCTCGTCCTGCGTCACACTCATGTGTTGCAGGCGCGGGGATGGAAGGAGGGAGAGGAAGGGGGGAAACAACTATCGTGGTCACTTAAGTGGCTCTCCAGGAGGCTGCGGCCCAGCGTCCCCCTATTTATAACCGCCTCTCCCGGCTTCACAATCAGAAGCTTCCCGTCTTTCCGGCTCCCCTTCACGTACTTTTCTGTTGCCCGCTTTCCGGGCCACACTCGCAGTTTCATCATCCCCGTCAGGGGTATCAACCTGTGCTGCAGAGGAGCTTTGTCTGCGGCAGGTCACTGCCTCTGCATAGGTAGAGGGCCGCAGACAGACCCCCTGCTGCTGCTGCTGCGTGGGCCGGGACGGGCGCATTTCTCGCCGGCCCGGACTCCACTTCTCGACGGTCTCAAACATGGCTGTGTCTCTCGCAGACTTCTGGAAGAGGGCGCCCTTGCATGAGGTCAGCTTCTTTACACCAGGACATTTGTATTTAGCATTCTTGGAGTCATCAAGGCCGCCAAGGTTTCCTCGTCCGTCCAGCGCCTGCTCTCGTCGAAGGGTGCCTCCATGTATAGTTCCCCTTCCACTTCGACGCGATCGATCCTTGATCCCCGACATTTTCGCAATGCCCCTCGAAGCTCTGCCATCGGGGTGTCTCTCCTCTTTGTATCCCAAGTTTTCTGGGTATGCGCCGGCACTTAACGTTCTGCACACACCACAAAGAGGTGGGTCGGCTATTGACTGTCACAATGAGGCCGCCCATGAACAAGCTGTTCTCGACGTTCTTCTCGAAGACGGGCAGGGCATTCGTGGAGGGCATTCGTTCTGTGCTGCAGTGTTCAAACAGACACATACAGACGGTGCAGCAGTTCCAAGCTTCGCTACCCCGCCCCCCCCCAAAGGACGAACAACGCAACAGACTAAAGCAAACACACAACTGGCAGACGCACAGATGCATGGGCAAGACACTGGACAAAAGAACGCTTAGAAAAAAACAAGAGAGGAAGGAAAGACACAGTTTCTTTCGGAAGGAAAGAAACGAAAGGAAGAAACAGAAAACAAAGACAGACAGAGCGACCGACAACCTGTACCGTCTTTCCTTTCCTTTCTCTTTTTGTTTGTGTTTCACACCGACAGACCGACCGACAGGAAAGAACGAAAGAAAGGCAGACAGACAAACAGAAAGAAAGAGAGGCAGACACGGGGCAAATATAAAGGAAGCACACCTGCGTCGTCGGAGACTTTTGATGACTGTCTGGGTTTCTCCAGTGGAGAAAACGGTAAATTGTTTCTTTGAGAAGCGGAAGCGGGCGTTCACTCTGCATGTTGCTTCCGGGTGTTGTCTTTCTTGTCGTCTGTTCGGCAGCCGAGCTTCAAAACTCACTTGTCCGCTCTTGATCTCCTGGACGTGCTTCTGTGGTTGTGCCCTGGCCGCTGTACCCCTCCTGTCTCCCCCCTAACATGTACGTTTCACTCAAATATGACCATCATTTACAATTAATTCTGACGCCTATATGCAACCATTCTCTTAGCCAAGCAAGCAAAAAACGTAGAACAAGCATGACAGAATAGTGGGTGAAGGAATGTGACTGTCTCATCAAAAATTGCTGACCTGATTACGCTGATCAGTATGTTCCCTCGCATGAGCGTTCCGGTGCCCCCAGAATCGCTCCAAGTTGGTTCTTTGCAGCGTCTCTCGACACATTGCACACTCCGCGTCTTTTACAGTTAGCCATCCGTTTTTAGAGTCCGTTTTAGTCACACGAAGGTGACTCCAAAATTCACCCTCTTCGGACGGTTGCACATCACGACATAGAAGCCTCCTGTAGCGTCACGAAAGCCCACCGCTATATCCATGTCGGTGGTATGCCACCGCTGGCAGCCCTCCTGTTTGGTGGCGGTGCAGAAAAACATACAGAAGCAGAACTGCGTCCGGTTCCGATGAGAACGTTTGCTCAGTGCGCTGGTCGAGTCAATATATACCGCAAGAGAGAGTCTTGTCGAGGCCTATCCGCAACAGCATGTCGGCAGCAATCTGCCGAAGGAGGGAAACGAGGACAAACATGAAGAGACAGGTGCCCGTATACAGACAAACAAACTAAGTAACTGGCACACACACACACAAACAGACTGGAAGACAGACAGGCAGGCAGACAGACAGGTAAAAGATGAACGAATGAACGAATTGACGAACGGACGCAAGGAAAAAAGAAAGAAAGAAAGGAATGATCGAACAAAGGACAACGACGAAAGAATTAAGTGTGTGGCCTGAGGGCTCGGACAGAAGGAATCCGATCAAGACCTCCTGCATGGAAAAATGACCTGCGTGTGGTTCCGGCGGGCAATGAGACCCTTAAGGTATACCCACACAACCCTTTGTGCCCTTCCCTCCAATCTCTCTTCTTCTGATTTCTAGAGCCTTACCGGCAAAATGGCAGCCAGAGCAGCGCACGCATCGGCCTGTTGATTCGATAAAGGAATCAGGCCTCCGCACATGCATCACACACGCCATGCAGGAGTAGAAGAGGAGGGTCCCCTCTGCCCCTCCAACGTTGCCACCGAACCAAAAGGCGACCGCCAGAAAGGAAGAGCCCCCCAAGTACCATGCAGAGGAGACCCCAGCAGGACGAGGGGATCGAGGGAGCCCTGAAACCAGGCTCACCCCGCAGGACGACGACGGCTCAGGGGCGGGGGCATCCTCAGAGGGGCCCAGAGAAGGAGGGGACGCGGGGGCAGAGGACAGAAGTGCCTGCAACAGAAAGCGCACAGTTCAGTGTACATCTCGGTGCAGTGTGCACACGTGTGCACACAACTCATGGGGACGGGCATGCAGGGCTTCGGCACGGGGTTCTCTGCGCAGTTTGCGAGCTTCACGGGGCGGGGACCCTGAGAAACCTCTGCCGACTCACGCACCCGTATCGATCTTCATCCGTTGCCGCAGGAGACGGAAAGGTGCACGGAGGCACCCGTGACCTTATTTTGGGTCACGATAAAATTTCCGCACCATCTCCTGAAAGTTCTGGATAAGCTTGTCCTCCTTCTCGCTGTTTGGAATCTGCAACTCAGGCAGAGACTCCTCTTTACTGTCATCAAGGTCCATATCGCTGTCGCGGTCGTCCTCTCCACGAGCAAACCCGAGTCGGGGCTGCGCAAGCTTCGACAAGGCAATTGCACTTCCGTTCGCCACTTTCCCGAGCAGACGGTCCGTCATCGCTTGGACCGTCTTGTTTTTCCCATTCGACAGTTCGGTGCATGTCGGCCTTGTTCAACGTCTTCTCCGCCGTTTGACCCTGTATGTATGCATGGAGGTACTCCATGACCTTGAAAACCCCTGGGGGCCACTTAATTGTATATAGTGCCTCCCTGCAGGCAGGAGTTAGGGATCCGCGGATCCATGCACATGCAGGAGGAACTCCTGAACGGTTTTTTGAATGAAATCGCCTTCCTGCATCTTGCGTATAGAAGGGTGAAAGGGAATCCAAACCAGATGATGCTCAAAATATGAGATGCTGTCGCTGATCCCCCTCATCAGAACAGAAGTCGGCAAGGGTTGTAGATAGAGAGGGAGAGAATGAAAATCATTGCTTTGAAGCAAAACCATTCACAAACAACAGCAAAGACGTAAGGGAGGCGAGGGCAGCCTGACTCACTTGAATGTAGGTGGCACCCGGTTTCGTCAATGCGTTCTTCATGACTGTGAAGAATTCTGCATCTTTCGCTTAATGCTCCTCAAAGTGTACACCTGTTCAGGTATACAGGGTATAAATGCGTGGTGCATGTGGCCGTGTGTGCCGTGAAACCTTGCATGAGGACAGCGTTCCTCATTCCAGCAGTGTCCATGCACCCTGGGGGGGGGGATCTGTCGGTTGTAATTCCTCTCTTATTTCCCCTTTCTCACCCCCGAAAGTGAAACGCCGTACCCCATAATTGGTCACATCGATGTGAGCAATAACCCCCTCTCCACCACCCCCGCCGCATTCACCTGACCCAAACCCTTAGGTGCAACCAATTTTGCGTCCTGAGGGGCAGCAGAAACCAGATGCTCAAAACGCCACCAATCCATCGAGCAATCGTCAACTCCTCCTTCCCTTCTTTTGCGTTCCTTGGACGACCATGAGGCCACGCTGGTCCGCACTCGTGTGCCTTCTCTTCCCCAGCCTTGACGCAATGCTTCCAAATGCGGATATTTGTTTCTCCACTCATCGCCGTCACCAATCCCAGCGGCACGCTCTCTTCAACCATGATTCTCACCTCTGCGGGCAAGAGATGCTCTTCATCACCATCAAACAAAAAAGAGGTCACCAAAACTGCATGGACTCGCGCACCCTTAAATGAGCCCGCCCTGTGCACCATATCATTCTCTTTGTCTGCTTGCTCACACTTTTTGCGATACCATGCATGGGGATCTCCGGATTTCCAGTCAGCTCCTTCACCGTCAGATCAGCCAGCCATGATTATCTGAGCCAAGTACGCGCGGTCTTTCGCCTTCGTGGATGCCCTCGAGAAGTGCTGCTCAATGGCCTGCAAAAGATACAAGCCAAAAGATATATCAGACACAGCGGCGGAAGACAGAGAAATACTGCAGAGAGACGAAGAGACATACAGGAGAACAAAGCGACAGCGGCTGCAGCGAACACAGAAAGTGTGGCATACACACACACCAACGCTTTTGTTCAGTTTGAGTAATGTTTCAGATGCTCCCATCATCACCACACCTAAGGTGCGAGAATTCTCGAAGCAGTACAGTCTCTGCTCCACATGTTTCCTCAGTTGACTGAAAACCGCTGTGCTTAATTGTGGCCACTTCACATCCTTCATCACAATACTGGAACGCCCCAGCACAACGACAGATCACAACCAGAAGCAAGTGTAAAAACGCAATACAACCGCAGTGCGACACACCGTGGCGTTTTTGCGGGCGAGGGAGGGACAAAAACAGACAAATCATGCAAACAGCAAGAACAAACACGGATTACAGACTCTAAGCAGTTTACCACAAGCAGGCAGGAAGACACCTAGACAGAGATTCAAAGAATTAAGTCCGTGACGACAGAATCTGATTTCTTCTCATGCAGCCCTAGGTCCGTCCAGAAACACAGGGCCTGTCTCCTCTGTATTGTCTTGAATCGACGACGCGTCGGAGGAAACATCAGATTCTTCGAGGTCAGGCAAGCTAGAAGGACCTAAAGAACTATCTGCAGTGACGAACGACAAGGTGTCCTCACACAAGTGGACGACGTAAACGAGGAAAAGACAAAAGCACAAGAATGGAATGCTTCAGTCACGAATCCAGGAGACAATCGTGGACGTATCCTCCAGATGTGCAAATACACCACAAGAAACCAAAAAAATTACAATAGCATTCACAGAGGACAAAAACGAACCGGGTCTGAGAAACGATAACACGATCTCGACAACATCATCGTGAAGAAATTCTCCAAGAAGCAACCTCCGCCCTCTTGTTCTTTGGAACCAAACATTGTCGTCTTGAACTTCCAGAGAAAATTGATGCCTCCTCGTTTCTCTGGCAGCATCCATTCGGGTCAACAAGAAACGAAAGTGATAGCCCCATTCCCTGTTCCTTCGATTTTCAACTGACCTCATGCAGTGGATGCAGAAGAGTAGATAGACACACAGCAATCACAGAAGTATTTGAGATTGTGAATATCTGACTCTTGATTTCTTCAGCTGCGTTTATCTGTGTAGGTCTCTCTTTCAGAGACTTTCTGACTGCCTGATTTGTCTGTCTAAGTGCCTGTCAAGATGTCTGCTTGTCACTTCTGGAGACATTGAAATAGGGGGGGGTCTGTTCTGTTTTCTTTTGAGGGTATTCCTGTCTGTATTTGATGCATTTGCGGGAAACAAAAGACCGACCGGTAGCGGGAGGATCGTTGTTGTCAGAAGGTCTGGAGGCGCTTTGTGGCCTCGCTGTTGACGCCACTCGAGGTGCCCTCTCAACTCTCTCTGTCTGCCATCCCCTGTGGGGATTCTGGAACTGATCGAACCCCTGCGGCCCGACGAAGGCACTCAACTTCACCATTTACCGTGTACGGGCCAAAGCGGACGGCAGTGCATATTAATAGAGAGTAGCTTGAGGACGTGACTCAGCGGACACAGGACAAAAAACGGAACTAAGCAGAGAGTGGGCACATTGATTCAGACACGAGACTTCTGTCTGGCACGTGACGTATTCTGAGTCAGCAAGAGGATCGAATCGGACAACCTTCTTCGGGCAGGCCGACGTACCTCGAGGGGGAGGGGAAGGGAGCGCAGGATGCAGTCGCAGTCACACTATCTAAGATAAGTGACGAGACGAAGCCTTTCGGAGAGAGAGAGATGACGAGTGATCGAATGATGGTCAAGCGAGAGACAGACAAAGAAGACACAGAGAGACGGGTGAGCAGCACAAGCACTTGCTTCTTCTCGGGTCAGATATCGGGCAACCGTTGCCACTTGAACACAAAAACGCGGATTTAAACGACAGCCAGCCAAAAACTCCCGAACAGACTGAAGAAGAGATCGAATTGAAAGCCTACGCCTGTCCGGTGACTGATATTTCGATGATTCACGACTCAGTCGAACGATTCTGCTGGGATGAAAAGCCGGATCAACAGTGTCGCCATCTGATTCATCGACTGACTTCAGGCCACAGAACGAAGTCGTCGTCGTCGTCCTCATGTTCGCTTCCAGTCTCCTCTTCTTCAAGCTTCACTGTGTCCGTGTATCTGCAATCCAACAGCGCGCGAAAGAAGGGGAAAGAAAAGATGAACTCAAACAAAGCATAGATATTTCAAGAGAAAAAGAGAGGAACGAGGAACATTGAAAGCACGCAAAGACTGAGAAGAGTTTTGAAAGGGGGCGACACAAAGCATTTTCTTTCTCTTTCCATAGACGCAATCAAACAGGAAGACGAAACACTTTCGACAGCATCCGCGACTCTGTTCCGGCGTCTGGATCACTTTTTGACTCACGGGATTTTGAGCAGATCAAGAAGGAAAGATTTCCTAACCCAGCACGTGAAAAGTTGTGCGTATGAGTCATCCAGTGTTTTGCAATGAGCCTCCACTTATTGATCAATCAAGACAACAGACAACCACATATATACTGTCCTCGAAGTTCTCAATCTGCACCTCGTCCAGATCCTTCTCGAACAGTTTTCCCGAGTTGAGGAGGTCATATCCCATTTTGACCCCGTGCTGTGGGGTCCCCTCGATGTACTTATCGCTGCACAGATGCGCAAGGAGACAAACACAGGCTTCATGCATCACAAACAGCAAGTAGGAACCGCTGATGGAAGCACAGACAGATACACACCTACATTCAGTCAAAAATCCTTCTCAGACACGATCGAGAGCAACACATTTCGAAGAAAAAACACATTCCAGAATGAAGAAGAAACACTTAGCGCCCCTCGGAACAACACAAGAGACACTCGTCCAGAAGCATGCTGTCCGCAACTGACTGACTGACTGACTCAAAGGGCGACGACTCACGTGGAAAGGGCAATGACAATGCCCACTGCAGTCCCGCGAAGCCTCCGTACGAGTTCTCGCTCTCCTGGTTGCCCAGGAGCAGAACGTCGGCTACCACCCTGAAAAGAGCACAAACATCTATGTATTCGCGCAGCACACAGACATTTCATGCCACAATCAATTCGCGAAAGCTTTTATCAACATAATTGTTCAGTGCGTCCAATTTTTTCTTCCATCTTTTTGGAGGAGGCCAAACACGGGACGCAGCTGACGTGCTCGGGGTTGGCCACGGGACAATGAATCCCCGACGCTTCGTCAAAGTCGTCAAGGCAGTGCCTGCACCTCAGGAGGCGCCCAGCTCATCGCTGCATGTCCCCAAGCTCGAGCTACTTTTTTTGCATTTCTTGTGGTTGCTTCTTCCTTCCACTCCCTTATTACCGTTGTCAACTCGTGGAACTGTTCAGGGTTCGGCGCCTGGGACATGCAGCGAGGCCGGGGTCGGGGCGGGTCCCTGGTGATGTACACAGCCTAGGGACAGCGAGGCGGAATTAAGTCGTCTCACCCTGCTACCGCTCGCAGGTGAGAGACAGGAAGATAAGCACTCAGATTTGCGGCACGATGTGGTTCAGCGTGACATCCCGGGCGTACGTCGTGTCGGCGGAGGGCTTGAACTCGGCGGGAAGGAGGCGAAGGGACGGCCCTGCACCCTCCTTTGAAGACCACAACGAGCAAGAAGCTCCACACTCAACTTCCTTAAACAAGACAAAAGAGACTTTCGATGCTTCCATGCATAGATCAGAAGCGCCGCACCTTACCACAGCTTGGCAAGGGTGCCTTAGACTCCGAAAATGTTCTTTCTGTATCTTTCTGGGATTCGACTGGTGAAGGGAGTGTAGTGTCACCCGGTAAGTCTCCAGAATACCGATTTCTATCCGGTCTATCCGGTCCAGGAAACAAAGAACACTTGCAGTCACATTGCAGTACGTGTTATGATGCATGTGCATGCACACGTACGCGTACGAACTTCTGCATGCGTCTGCTCTCTGCACCCTCATGGCAGCGTCTCGCGGATGACAGTCCTGCATGTGAGGCTCATCAGTGTAGCGCCACGTCTGTCCCTCTGGAGTGTCTGCACGACGGTGCATGTAAATCTGATTCCTCGTAGTGATGCCTGTTCTCTGGCGAGGCCGACGAGTGTCTCTTTCTCAAGGCGCCGCTTTCCCTCATTGTCATATACAACAGATCAGGAGGAGGATCGACACGTTGATATCCCCTCTTCCTCTCCGCAATCGCTGTCGCATGATCGAGCAATGGAACGAACAAAAGGAGGAGGTCGAATGTACAGCTGCCCTGTGCTCTGCCCCACTTGAGCGAACAGATCCGTCCCCTGGCTCCATGCAGCTGTCTTGGACTCCATTGGACCGTGACACGAGCAGGCCTGATCGGTCACTTCTGACTGCGTCACGCCAAAAAAGAAGGGAGTTCTTTCTCCTTTCTCTCCTCCAACGTGCTTCCAGACCCGTCCATCCAAAACGTCGTCCACTGTCTGCCCGGGCAGGTCGAATGTACAGCTGCATGCCCGTGCTTCATTTCTCCATGGGAGGATTCATTGGCCTCATGGCACCTCTATCTGAACACTCAGGATGCAAAATCGCCGGAGGCCTAATGGACCGATCGACATTCAGCAAACACATTCCTTCCCCTCTGCTTGGCCTCCTATTCGGAGAGCAGCCTCTTCGCCTTTTCTTTCTGAACAGCTGCAGAGGCGCGGTGAGCTGTGGGTAGTTCGAAAGAGTCAAGTGAATAAAAGAGGCAAACAGTCAATGGAAACACAAGTCACACGGTCACATCCTTGCAGCAATGGAAGGTCCAGCACCCGCCAGTATACCTGGCCAGAGACGGTGGCAACGAGCAGTCAAGACGAGTCAGGTCAGTCGCTTCTAGTCAATTTGGGGGAAATCAGGCTCGAAGGTTGTGTTGCAGATCCCCACCTCACGCGTCGACTGCATGTAACAGGAGCGACCGTCCATATACGACCGAGCAGAGAAAGCAAAGTAAGGCCCTTGTGTGGGGGGTCGAACACACGTTCTCACCAGAATGAGCCCTTGTGGGGGGGGTCGAACACACGTTCTCACCAGAATGGGGGGTCGAACACACGTTCTCATGCACCAGAATGACCCGTACCGCATGCGCCCCTGCACCGATTCGTATGTGCGCTGACGGAGTCATCCTCTTCACTTTCCGGTCCGGCTCCCACCTCTTCAAGGTTTTATCTGCCCTTACCCCGACGAGAACATTTCCCGTCTGGAGAACAGCTCTGCATGCCTGAGATCCGATGAATATCGGTCTCAGCATGCAGAGGGCTCTCCGCTGCAGATTCGGAACTCGGTCATCGACAGGTGACGATGGAAGAGGAGAAGTCAAGTAGGATGGACTTTTCTTGCCCAAGAGAGAAAAGAGTTGCAGGAAATAAAAAGAACTACCACCACACTCGTAAAAAAGAGCCGCCAAATGAGAAGCAAACGAGAAGTCCAGATGAGAAAAGAGCAACATCGGAGCAACAAACAAAAGACTAACCTGGGGATTCTGTTTGCCCCCAGCATGATTTCTAGGGGCAAATGCTGCCCCTGTAAACTCTCCCCTGGAACCCATCCCATCTCCGTTGCTCTCTTCTTTCGCCGGAGCTGCCGCATCTGCGTCTGCTTGGGCGCCGTCGGCTCCCGACGTCTGCTGCTGGTGGACGTACTGCCGGTGCCACACCTCCACTGACTGCATGCCCTCCCATGTACGTTTGGTTGCTAGGATGTTTTTCCTCCGCAACCCTTCTGAGGATGATGAGGTGATCGTGTCACTTTTTTTGGAGACAAAATTGTCTCTGCATCCGTTCGGTTGCCGCTCCCACTCTCCTTCTCCCTTGTCCCTGCAGCTCCCGGACCGTCCTCATCCTTTGCAATAACGAAAAAGAAGACACAGCTTTCGACTGCTCGACCGAAGTGGCCCAAAAGTCCCCCAAAACCCAAATAATTCTCCCAAAAGTCTGAGGCCCCGTGTTGGGGTGACAAATTCTCTCTATTTCGGTGTCACCTCGTCCTGCAGAGGAGATCTTTACACACGGGGGGGGTGATCGTTAAAAATCCCATAGAAAGGACTCGTTTTCCCCGCTTGGACACACTGACGGTACATGCATTTGCCGCATGCCATAGTCAAGGAGCGGAATCTCCAGATCCACTTTCACCCACCCTTTTGCCCTCATCTCCTTCATCAGAGTCTCATGCGTCCACGACGACAACGGCCCTGCATAATCAGCCAGATGTAGTCACAATCGACCGTTCACTCCTCTAATAAACCGACTGCACATTACATTTCTTATTTCTGCTCATCAGTTATCCAATTAATCTGTAACCCCAACCCAGTTCGATCCCCTTCTTCTCCCGTTTATTCCATTCATTGTCCATCTAACGCCCTGTTTATCCGGCCCACTTTACATCAAATACCATCGTAAAACTGACGTCCAGAGACTGCTGTTGAGTTATCAACGCTCGCTCCTTCTGACCATCCCGCGGCACCAGCGACACCTGCATACACATATCTTCAGAGTTGGTTTGTGGTAACCTAATTGGCTTCTTATTGAGGAAACAAGATGTAGCCTTGACTTGAATCCTTTATTGATATACGTACGGGGAAGAAAACTTTTCACCAATATCGTGGAAAACAAAACTCCCTTCAATCACACAATGTCATATATGTTCAAGCACAAAGAACCACACTATCACCGAGCTTCTCAAGCCCCTAACACCCTCCACTCATGCTTACGCACCATTTCCGTCCCCGTCTCCCCCAAAAACGTCTCCGTCCTCAACCATGGCTGCTGCCGCAACGGCCCCTCCTCCAAAGGAAACATCACCTGCACACACCATCCGTGAATGTCATACAACAGCTCAAGCAGCACAGAAACACAACCCTTGAAACACAAGGACTACATGAAGAGGCCGATTATAAGACTATTAGAGCAACAGCTAGCAACTTCACTTGCAGGACCATGCACGCGGCGCTTGCTGATCGATATGAATATAAAGATTGCATTCGGTAACGACCTACCAGAGTCTATGCCAGCACTTCCACCTCCGGCGGCCATGCATGCCCAAGTCCGCAGGCAGGGGCGGCTCGTCTCCTCCCTCGTTCGCACCGGCGTCCGCGATGCACTGCTTGCATTCACGCCCCTGCCTCCGCATTTTCCCATGCGCACAGAACTTGTGCTTGCTACAGTGTCTGCAATTTTGCTTCCATTTGCCATGTATGCACTTCTCTGCCCCCGTTCCTGAAAGGAGCGTTTGATTTTTAAAAATAGAATTAAAAGAAAGTTGCAATACAGCCATGTATGCACTTCTCTGCCCCCGTTCCTGAAAACCCACATTCCTGGTTTGACTGCAGTCAATTTCTTTTTTGAAGCGCTTTAACTTTTTTTTGCTTGTTCAACCTTCTGTCGGCTGCTCCGGGAACTGCTGAGCTGCAGCTTCTGGCGCATGTGCCTGAACCAAACCGCATGGTCTGCTCACGGACCCATTGAGGGAAACCGCAGAACAACGGGACGCATTGGGTGCCCGTCCTCTTTTGAGGGAGGCCCAATCCCACATTCCCCACATCCACGTGTCTTCCGCTTGAAGTGCACACACAACCCGCTTCCATTACATTCTTTGCATAATCTCTTGTTCTTTGCATGAACACAAAGACAGTTACCCACGCACTCACGGCAAAACCGCCGGTCTGACTTGTTGTGCGGACACTTGGAACCCTTCTCCTCTCTCACTTCACTTTCTCCTTCCACCTCCAGTCTCTCAGCGTCCTCTGAGTCAACCATCGCTTGCGCAAAGGCTCCACCTTTCTCCTCTGCAGCATCTCCGAAATAAAGAGGACGAGGACATCTCCTCGCGAGTCGTCCATATGCTGCCTACTCGAATGACGCACTTGGGAGGAGTCGCTGACACTTTTTATTCCGTCGTCCAGCATGCATGCGACCTGAACCTGATGCATCCCTTCACTCAGTGGACTCGTCGGCCTTGTCCCTCATGGACTTGATCTTCTTGAAGCGTTGCTCCAGCTTCGTCTCCGTGAGTTCCCATTCGTTCTTGTTCTTCCCTTGTAGGGACCCCATGGAGAAATGGAGCGGTTTCTCCGTAGAACAGGCAGCACAACGACCTTTCTAATATAACTGTGAGCGCAGAGTCTACCTCAAAAACACTCTTCACCACGCTTACTTTTGCCACACCGACATAATCCGACGCCACTACGATCAAGACAATAGTTACATCCAAGTCTGTGAAGAACGTGCACTATAGATTGTGGGCCCTTCCTCATTTGCTTCTGTTTGCTCAAGTTACGCGTATCACAACTGCCTTTATGTGTGCAAGTTCTTCTGCAGAAGGTGAGATGGCGATTCATAGATAGACTGATGGGGCGGTTGAGGGGCAACTTTTTTCAATAACTTCAAAAGCGTTCAAAAGCGCTCCGGCCGTCTGGTAAAATTCCGAGCCTTCAGAACAAATTAAAAAGAACGGTGGTGTTCATACTTTTGCCAGTCTCTCACTCGTTCACATGCGTCCCAGCAGTCCAGGCAGGCCGTCTTTTCCTCTCTGTACGTCAATTAATACATCACGGGCTTCGGATGCGGATTCACGAATCTCTAACTTCAACGACTCACCGCTGCATGCATGGCCATAAGTGCACAACTGCGCCGTTTCGGTCGGTGCCGGCTTTTTAATGACGGAGAGGGAGATGGGAACGATCAGAGCAAAGGAGCACTGCCAGCTGAAACCAAACAGGCGCAAGGGACAAACAACATGGACTAGAGCATGGAGAATTCTGATTTTCACGCGGGCCGCCTCAAAAGCGCGCACAAAAATCAAATTCACTCCTGCCACAGGACGTCCTGTTCCGTCTCTTTAGAGCCTCAATCGCCCAGAGACGGTTCTGGGCATTCTTGATGCCAGCGGCCTTCTTGTGGAGTCTTTCTACTCTCAAGTTGGCGTAGGCCTGAACAAGCAGGTCCTGGTGTTCTTGGCTCATCCGGTTCCTCTTCTTGGAATAAATATGGTCATAATCACTCCACCCCCTCTCAACGAGGCCTGCCGCATTCACCTGCCCCGGCACCTTCGGAGCGACCTCTTTGGAGTTCTTCGGACAGGCCCCCGCCACGTATTCAGACTTCCACCAATGTTCGGAGGGGTGTCGAAACACCTCTGCCACCAGCAAGCACTGGATAACGCCGTTGCATGCTGAAAGAGGATTGAGCAGGGTGCAGGATCCGCCTGCAGTTGAAAAAGCACCGGTCGGCAGAAATGTACACAGATCGACACACACAGGTTCGTTCGGACTTGCAAAAAGTGCCAAAGAAAAGCAACTGCCATGATGGCGAGAGTGAGTGCGAGCATGGCAATATCATTTGACCATGAGTAGAAGAGCACCATGAATGCCCCCGGGAGGCCCGTTTCCTTCAACTGTCTGATCTTATCTTAATTAGAACGGGGGCTTTGTTTGAGGGTCCACGGGAAAGAGATGTTTCCCCCCCCATTCTTTTCTTGTTGGATCCCAGAGAAAAGCCTCTCCCTCTTTTGTTGATATGACCCGGCTGTCAATTTCCTGGCCTTTTCTATTTCCGTAACGCAAAATTTAATCGAACTGTGATCTGTTTCATTTTGATTTCAAATCCGGTACCTGCCCCTGCTGTTGGCCCTTCCTTCTTTGCGGCCAGCCTAATCAGATGATCGAAACCTTGGTTCTCCTGCTGCCTGTCTCCTCATGAACTCCAGCTGGTTCTTGAGGGAGTCCTCCTCCCTCTGCCGAGTGCACACAGGGCAGTTGGTTTTGGTCGTTCCTGCTCTTGAAGTTGTAATCCTCTGAGAGCGAGAGGATGAGCGTGGTTGTTTGCTTCGGATGGTTAGTCTGCAGGGTCTCGAAGTTTGAGGGCCAGAGGAGCGTGTAAGTTGCCCCCTTACACTGCTGACCTACCCGATCGTAACACATCCCAAGACAGCTTTGTTGGCTATCTGGGCATCATCGACTGGCCCTTCTTCGAAGTAACCATCACGCTCGCTCTTGCTTTCTCTGGCATCACTCTCACCCTCTTCACCCTCGCTCTCTCTTTCCCCGTCACTGAGGCATCGAACAATCTGATGCATCTGAAAACAGCTAACACTCGGACTCGTTGGTGAGGCTCGTCCTTTTTCCCATGACCTGAATGCCAACCGAAGGAGCCTGCAAAAAGTTTTGTAGAGACGAACGAGGATGACATCCGGGACATCAATCATAATATTGTTTGAGCATAGACAAAAAATAGAAGAAGGCGGGGACACTCTGACATCAGGAGGAAAGGGAGAGACATTCATTCAATCAGGAATGCAGGCAGACAGAGACAGCATTGAACAAAACAACGGTGGATCACACAAATTTTCCCGCTTACGAGTGTTGGCGTGCATAGCATGCGTCTGCACGGACTCGTCAGGCATGCTGTCTTCATCGGCTTCCGAATCGCCATGAACAGGAGGCGGGTCGGGCTCGTCGGCGTACTCCGCTTTCTCGGCTTTGATCTTGACGATGGGAAAGCATGTGCAGAACATAGCCGAACACGTTGTGCACGTGTCCTGCATGCTTCTGCTTGAAGGCATAGGCCTTGATCAGTGTCTGGATTGCTTCAATTTAGCCTTAAAAGTTCCACGTCCGACGACGCACGTGGGACTTGACTCCACCTCTGCTGTGTTGATGTGCGTTCCGTCTTCTGCAACGAATTTTTTCATATGGTTCACTGTGCGATGTCCAACAAACGTCTTTCCTGAAGGAGAGGCGACATCAATCGGCACGTCTGGATCTGTTCCTGCCGGCTCGATCTGTCTGTCTGTCTGTCTGTCTGTCTGTGTTTGTGTATGTGTTTGTGTATGTGTGAAGGGATGAATCCATTCATCCATCCATCGTATCAGATCGAGCTGTCTCTCTCATCTGTTCATGCTCTCTGACTGCCTCCCTTTGTGTGCATGTATGAGAAGGTCAGTCCATCCAGCGAACGTACAGACGGCGACAGAGAGAGATAAGAAGAACAGAAAAAGAGTCAGGAAGGCAGACACATAGACCAGGAAGGATGAAAGAGCAAATCATTTGCGCAGTGCTCATTGAATGCACATCCAGCCCCAGTACAGAGCAAGTGAACAAAACCTGTTTCGAAAGCAGACCATGCACCGTCACATATGTTGTCCTCACACACGCAATCCGATCATGCATGTAAATTAATGTGTTGCAGCTGCATGATCACCCACCCCCGCGCGGTCTCTAGCCATCTGGGTGAGCGTAGTCCATGCAGGCATCTTGTTTCCCACGGCGTATTGCTGGACGTTCCCCCCCTCGTCCGCGAAACGAACGAAGAGGGCGAAGAAGTCGTTCACCGGGATCGATGTCCAAACTTCCCCCGCCCCCTCCACCCCTTCACGCTTCTCCGACCTAACCGGGTACTCCCCCCTCCTGCATTCACATGAAAGCACGAGAAGGAAGAAAAAATAAGGGAAAGGCAGCAGAGAGAACAGGCTCGCTGTTATGTAGTCGTGGAACCCCAAACTTTGAAAAAGGAAAAATACCTAGACCCTAAGTACTAAAAGGTCTAGACTTAGAATAATACCCGACCGAGCAATATAGAAATACCCGATCAAGCCATATGAAGCTCTAGTATGAGCTAGTATGGAATTCATGCAGTGAGCAAGGCCGAGCTAAAGTCTTCCAGCAAGGCTGAGCTAAAGTCTTTCAAGTCACACTAAGATCAAGTCTTTCGACCTTAACCAAATAAAAGTCCTTCGAGTCATGCCGAGATAAAATCATGCTGAGCCAAGGCCGAGCCAGCCAGCCGCGGCCTGTATCACACCAAAGTTGGACTGTCGCATACGCAAAAGACTTTCTGGAAGACTCAAAAGCAACACAAAGTCTTTCAATCAACAAATCAAAATCAAGAAATCCAAGCAACACTTCTGGCAAGATCAGATCGACAATTCTGCACTTTTCGGAAAACAATTCCCTTTGAGAAAATCAACCTGCAAACAGTACTGAACACAGCACTCAACGTTAGACTCTTACGCTATACGGGGCTTACGTCCTGTCTCTGCCTAGGACTAGGTCCCTTAGAGATCCTTATAGATTCTCGCTGCCTTCTGACGAATAGGGTCGGAGCAGTACAGAACATCGCCGTCGGAAACGAACGTCAACCGTGCATCATACGGTGCATGCAGTGCCACCAGCGCTGCTCTCTTGTTTGTGAATGAGAGGCCACGTGGGGAGACTCTTCAAAAACAAGTTGAAGGAAAAAATCAAGTTGAAGGAAAAAGAGACGGCGGATGAAATTCTGAGATGCGCATGCATGCGAACACTTTTGACAACTGGCCATGGCAAACAACCAAAAACGATTTCGCAGACTGACGCAGGCAACCAAGGCACCACGAGAGACATGCAAGCAGAGACTCAAACAAGAAGGCCATGCTGCAAAATTAAGCACGTGAACATTTCTATACGATCGCGTTTGCGTGCGTGAGGTCAGATACAAAGTCCAAAAGCCAGCCCAGGTTCATTTTCATCACTTTACCCGTCGCGATCCAGGACGAGGCCTGCCACCGAGAGCTTGTATTTGCCCTCAAAGCCGATGTGCCTCTCCTCGTGGCGTCTGGCGGCGTCTGGAACTGCTCTGTACTGCTGACCTGCAGGGAGAGGGAAAGACGGGAAAGATAAAAGATTTGAATACTCATGCAGCAATAGAGAGATCGTCAGAGGCGGTCAGAGAGGGAGCCTCTCAGGAAGTGAGAGCAAAACAACTGACTTGACAGATCGGCAGATCTCGACCTTCAAATGACACTTCTACCTCAAGAGCAGCCCCTTGTTGTACAGCACCTTGCACCCATCGGTTGTCCATCTGAACCCCCTGATGAAATCCCCACCGAGCTGGGGAAGGTGCGTCGGCAGGAAAAAGAACTGCACATCGGGAAGTGCCAGATACGAAAAAGGAATCGCCCTGACCGGAGTAGCAGGGTGATCCGTTCCTGGGGCACCTAGCTGCTGAGCGATGATGTGCTGACATTCACTGTGTGACCCTTGTCCTCTTGTGTCGACTGCCTCTTCTTCTTTCCTTCTTTGCTTCCCATCCACCTCCTTTTCCTCGTCGGGGTCATAATTTTCTTGCAACAGCTGACGCATCTTTTCGTTGGTGACCGAAAAGACAACGTCAATTCCGCTCAGAAGATCTGCAAACAGCAAGCATGCTCACTCCATTCAATCCACTCACTCCATCCACTCACTCCATTCAATCCATCCACTCCACTTACTCCATCCACTCACTCCATTCACTCCACTAACTCCATACTCTATCCACTCTCTCCATCCACTTACTCCATCCACTCACTCCATCCACTCACTCCATCCATTCCACTCATTCCTGGACCATCTACTATCATCTACTCATTCGATGCAGTATGAAAGTGAAGACGGGAAGGGAAGGTCAACCCTCAGGCAGAGTGACCAACAAGTGCCATCATCGGGAGAAAGAATTAAACGCACCTGTGTCCATATCCTCCTTTATCTCCATGACATCCACCTTGGACACTGTTCTGTCGAACTTAGTAGAATCAAGACCAGTAAACAAGATCCTAAGACATACTATATAATTTAGGTTGAATAGGTTCAGTATACAAAAGGTACACTATAATATTATGCAACAATGCACCATTGCAACAATGCAACGTCATGAGTCAGACGCTTAGCCTAACTATAAAACAACCCGATAATGATCGTATATGACTTATTGCATAACGTTAAGTATAAGACTTCTATGCAACAGTGCAACACCCAGCGAGCTCTGCTTTTATGCAACAGTGCAACACCCAGCGAGCTCTGCGCGCGCGTGGCGAGCCCTGCGTGCGCGTAGCAACCTCTGCGCGCGCGTGGCGAACTGGACAGGGGAAACGTATGGAGCAGCCGACGACTACGATCTGACCCCAACCGCCCAACGCGAGGAGGAGGCTGGGACGACCAGTCAGGACTCTCTCACGGGACTCTCTCTCTACCCTCAAGCTCGGTGTCTCTCTCCTTCTGTCCAGACTAGCCTTGACTCCTGCAAGCAATCAGCAGACACGGAGCTCTAGGCTAGGTTCGACTACGGGAAAAGGAGTTCTATAGGCTAGGATTGACTACGGTGCTAGAGCCACCAACAGACTCCGTCTGGGATCGACGTGAAACCAACGCTAGGCACTGACTAGATACCACAGACCCTTAAAGACTTGAACCCTCAGAACCCTTGATACTCCGGCGCACCTTAGAGCCAAGCGTGCTCGTAGGTAGTGACGGAACACGTGGTGACCTGCCAGCGAGAGGCGACCCTTCCGGACAGAGTCGGACGCCAAGTCGAACCACGCCAGCAGAAACCCAAACCAGACCAAGCCGCGCAGCGCTGCTTGATTCTCTCGGACGAACTCAGTTGGCCAGCGACTGAGATCCTCAGGAGGAAAACCCAAACCGAACCACACCGCGAAGCGCTGCAATTTTTTTTGTACCTTTCTTGACAAAAAGGGACATCAACCTGCAGACACCATATCGAGCAGTCTGAGAGTGAACACACCAGGACCAAACGCAGTCCTGTGTAGGCGTTCACGCGACTACTTGATTCAAGACCCAAAGGAGAAAGCAAAGGAGGTGGCAGAGAGGACTCTGAAAGCCAACCTCGCCTTCACTCAGACTACTGAAGGTCTTAACACCTTCATACTAGATCAGTACGTCTCCCATTTCCTGGCGCATCACCGGCTGTCCAAACAAATCCACCAAGCCCTTGCTCTGGACACCCAAACCCAAGAGAGAGGCTTATCGACTTACTCCCACCTTCTACCTATCTACATCGAACCCAAAGACCAGTACGTTTGCCCAGTGATTGACTGTCCTTCCTGTCTGGCTAAAGAAGCATCCCAGAATGCCTCCCGGAAACGCAAGCGCGAAAGCAAAGGCGAAAGCCCAAGCGAAAGCAAAGAACAACCCAGCAGCAGCCAAAGCAAAAGCGAAGGCAAAGGCGAAATGCCAGCCAAAAGCGAAAGCAGCACCTCCACAGGGGCCCAACCCGGAAATGCCGGAGGCGCATCCTGAGCAACAAAATCGCTTGCCGAACCCGGAAGAAGAACCCCAGCAGCAAGAACAGCAGCAGGACGTGGAAATGATCAACGCAGAAAACCCACAACCCGCACATAACTACCAAAATCCGAACCCACCTGCAGCGGGCCCCCAAGAGAACTCCGCCCAACCCAGACAGTCCCAGGGACTTTCCGTCGTCGACCCGCGAGTCTTGATTGAGCTGCAAAAACAAGGGATCACATTCAAGATAGATGAACATGGAGACCTCTATCCCGCCTCACAAGGAGGGAACCGCCCACAGACGGGAGGGTGGAATGATTCCTCGCTCAAGATCAAAACAGATCTGCCCACTTTCTCAGGGGAACGTGCACAGACGATCACTTACTGGACACGAATCACGAGACTCTACGAGAGGATGGGGTGGAACTTTTCCGACTTCAGAGACATCCACTTCCCGTCTACATTGACTGCGAAGGCAAAAGTATGGTACGACCAGTTGCCACTGACTGATTTGCTACGATTCAACAACATCAATGAGCTTGAAGATCAGTTCATGCAAGAATTTGCACTGACAGCGGAAGACCGGGACTCGACAGAAGAGAAACTTTTCACCCTTAAACAGAAACTGACCGAGTCCCTCGAAGACTTCGCCTCCAGATATAGAAACCTCTGCATAGAAAGCGGAAAGAACGCGAACTCCTCTCAAGCTATGAGATACTTCTTCAAGGGGTTAAATGAGGGGATGGTGAGGGTGACTCTGCGAGCGAAAAACTCATGAAACTTTCCAAGGGCTGTTACAAGAGGCCAAGCGTTGCCTCTCTGTAACTGCAAGCATCTCTTGCGGGGTTGCCGCCTTGGAGGGGGCTCCAAGAGAAGACACTGCCGGAATGAAAGAAGAAACATGTGACAGCGTCTCCCACGGACCTGACCTACACCCCGCTCCCGTCCTCACCTTCCAACAAGTATGGACTTCGCCGACCAGAGCCTCCCTCAACCGGAGCAGCTACAAGACCCGATGGAACCGACGCTGCAGACATAGCCGATATGACAGCGGGGATTCTTCAAAACAGAACAGAATGTGACCGGTGTGGAGGCGTCTTCACAACTCACAGGGCTGCACTGTTCCGTTCGACATAAGAATGCAACTACTGCCACAAGAAAGGATATATCAAGGTCGCCTGAAAAGCCTTGAAAAGAAACGAAGACGAGAAATTGGGTAAGCGAATGGAGAGGAAAGAAGAGTACCTGAGAGAATACAGAGTGGAAGAAGTGTGTGGAAGGAGAGTGAGGAAGGGAGAGACTGAATACCTGCTGAAGTACAAAAACTACGGAAGCCTCTACTGGACTCCAGAAAAGGAAATGAATTGCCCGGACCTGGTGGCCGCATTTCTGAATAAACGAGGCAGAGCAAGGGGAGTGAATGGGTGAAAACGCACCGTCTCTCCTACTCCGGAAGGCACGCTTCCCCGCCGTTTTGTCGAGTTCTGAAAGAGAGAATAAATGCAAGAAAAGAAACAAACAAGGAAAGGAAAACAGTTGCACGAGCAAGGTAAAAATCGGAGAAAGAGGGACGGCCAGAAACAATGAGGGCAAGCGACAATTCAGCGTCAACCTGATCCACTTACTTTTCTCTCTCTTTCCATGCTACCGGTTTGGCCCTACAAAGAGGAGCAAGAGCGAAAGAAACAAGAGCCGGAGAAGCCGATCTCACAAAGCAAACCGAGCCTCAAGAAGCGAGATGAAAAGGAAAAACAAAGGAAAGCACCCGCCGCAGCCAAAGCTTGAGAAAAACGCGATCGGAGGCACCTGGGGTAAAAATGACTGACCTTCAGCGCACCACCCGATACAAAGCCAGAGACCTGAGGCACGGAGGGTGCAAACTGGTCATGAAACCAAGAACAATAAGCCCGACGGCAAGTATCTTACCCTGGAAGAACGTAGGCAAGCAGGGGAAGAGTGAAGAAGCACATGGCAATCGCAGACGGAACGATTAAGGACAGGGAAAGAGCTAGGGAAAGAGAATGCCTGACCTTCGCAACAAAAAAAGGGCGTCTCCACTCTCCTCTCCCTGCCTACACAGCATCATACGTCACTTACGGCCTCTCACAAGTAACAGGCAACGCACACGCTCTAGCTGACTCCAAGCAACGAGGAGAAAAGAAGGAGACAGGAGTAAGAAGGGAGTAAAGGCAGGACAAGCTCATCGAATGACAAGCAGTAGAAACGACTGACCTTCATGCTGTCTCCCACCGTCTCCTCATTCGGTCGTAAACCTGAAACGCCACCCAGGATGCAAATCGCTCTGCACGCACCAGGAGAAGCTTACGAGGTCTATTAGACAACAAGAGTTGGGAAGAAATCAAAGAAGACAAAAGGGGGAAGCGGGAGAAAAACCTTGCCATCTGAAGGGATCAGCACAGGCTGAGCGACTGACCTATGTGACTGACCTTCAAATGAGAACCGTCTATCTCCGTCTCGAAGCAACGCGCACACAATTGCTGCAGAAAGACCACATGAAGGGAAGGGGAAGTAAGGAAAGGAAAGGAAAAGAAGCGTGGACTTCCAAGAATGACCTCGCAAAGACAAAGACAATCTGCGAGGCACTTGCAAAGGCCGCACAGCGCCGGGAACTGAACCTGTGCTAAGTCACACACCCAATCAGACATTGGAGAGTTCCCAAAAGAGCAAGCAAGCAGATTGAAACCCAGTGAACGTTCAACTACCGCCAAACAACTAAAGAAAATAAAACCGCTGAAAACGCCAACTAACAAACAGATGAGAGAGAGGAAGTCATCACTCCTCTCACCCAAGGAATAAAGGACAAAGAGAAAGGAAAGACTAACAAAGCTTACCGTCGACCGAAAAGACCCAGGAAGACACTAGACCCAACCACGCAACATCAGATCTGCAAACAAAGAAGACAGAAGAAAAAGAAACAAAAAACAGTTAGGGCCCCAGGCCGCGACTAGGAATGCCGACCCTGTGCGAGCGAGCCCCAAAGGGACAAAGCCCCGACGCGGAGTACTCGCTAGGGCAAGTGCGAAGGCCCTTGCACCGACGGATTAGAGGGCGGCCCCCTCTCTTCCGAGGTATCCGTCCCTCTCTGAAACGGATAGGCTGCCCTCAGAAATACGCAGGCAAAAGAAAACACACCCACGCACACACGAAAGAGGGGTCGGTAGCTAAACCACATCGAGATCCTCGTCGAGAAGGCTCAGTTGAACTGAGGCCTTAACCAAAATACACAGTTGAAAAAGCAGTAACAGGGACTCGGCCGGGCAGTTAGGGTCGCGGGCCCTAGACTCGCCCTTACAGAAAAATAAACCTGGAGGAAGCAACCAGGAAACGAAAAGAGATTACGAAGCAAATTTAATTTCACATAAATGATGCCAGCTGCATGTATGCATCAATCGGTCTGCCATGTGACTGCCACGTGTCTGCTCGTGTCTGCCGACTATTTTTAAAGTCGTGAACTACGACAAAAGGAAGAGCAGAAGTACCGACGCTTGCTGACTTGCGGGCTGGCCACCCGTGACCAGCAAACGAAGGGAAAATGCAAGGACCACAGCAATGCCACTTACAAGCGCCGGGGCGACCTACGAGCCAACGGACCATTCCAATAGAAGAACGCCCAGACGACCAAGGACGAAGCAAGACGAGGCGCACACCCAGAAGACCCAGCACACGGAGAGACCGACAACGCACCCGTGGCGACGTTGCCGAACGAACGGGGAAGGCGCCCCAGACCAACCAGGAGAAATCCGGGAGATCACCCGCAAGCAAGAACGCAAGACCCCGGACGAACAGGTCATCAGGGCCATCTGCACGAAACAGGAAAGGATGGGATGTGAAGACGCACTCAGACGGCTCGGACGAAACTCACCTGTACAGGAAGGAGAACCGATCAGACTCAAAGACGGACCAGTCGATCAGCTCGAGCCTCCTGCTTCCAGAAAAAGAACAGCAGCCTCTCACGAGAAGCTGGTTACCAACAAACGCTTCGAAAGAGACGAGTTGAAGAGGCGACACGGATCCTGATGACTTGAGCTGTCATATCTGGAACACACTGACCCGTATGGGAGGAGCAGAGACCCGACCAGACCAACGCATCCTGCACGAGCACCCGAGACGGAAGACTACGGAAGACCGACAGGCGCGTAGTCTTCAAGTGGAAGACTATGCGACAGGACAGGGAGTTGCGAACAGCGCCCGCGTGGCTCGCCGCGCGGAAGTCAAAGCAATAGGAAAGCACCATCATGCACCTTCTCGTATAAGGCGGAAATAAGGTGCCACTTCGCAGAAGGAGACGGCCGAGACGGCGCTCACTGCCACTGCTCAGTCTGATACCACATGATCCCAGTTACAGGGATCCGCGGGTCCGACCATACAGGCGACGCCCCAGATCTCACGCAGAGACAGAAGCCCGCGCACACCTTACCATTTTCTCGACCTGTTTCCAATTCTAGACCCTCATCTTTTTCAGAATTTGCAGGCGTACGTTTCATTACAGGAAGGGAAATATGTTCTGTCTTAATTAGACGTCCGTGGAATGACGTCTTGAGGAAGGGAGATATGTTCTGTCGAACTTAGTAGAATCAAGACCAGTAAACAAGATCCTAAGACATGCTATATAATTTAGGTTGAATAGGTTCAGTATACAGAAGGTACACTATAATATTATGCAACAATGCACCATTGCAACAATGCAACGTCATGAGTCAGACGCTTAGCCTAACTATAAAACAATCCGATAATAATCGTATATGACTTATTGCATAACGTTAAGTATAAGACTTCTATGCAACAGTGCAACACCCAGCGAGCTCTGCTTTTATGCAACAGTGCAACACCCAGCGAGCTCTGCGCGCGCGTGGCGAGCCCTGCGTGTGCATAGCAACCTCTGCGCGCGCGTGGCGAACCGGACAGGGGAAACGTATGGAGCAGCCGACGACTACGATCTGACCCCAACCACCCAACGCGAGGAGGAGGCTGGGACGACCAGTCAGGACTCTCTCACGGGACTCTCTCTCTACCCTCAAGCTCGGTGTCTCTCTCCTTCTGTCCAGACTAGCCTTGACTCCTGCAAGCAATCAGCAGACACGGAGCTCTAAGATAGGTTCGACTACGGGAAAAGGAGCTCTATAGGCTAGGATTGACTACGGTGCTAGAGCCACCAACAGACTCCGTCTGGTGTGAGGGGCATTCCGCCTAATAAGAAGACTGAGTAATAAAGGGCTGGCAAGCGTCAGGCAGATGTGGGCCGGACGGGGGACCCGGGCCACATAGCGTGCGTGGGTGTATCACGAGGCCGCGCATCGTGAAGTCGGGCATGCTTTCATTAAGTGATTTTAGTGAAGTGCATGCTTGATGTGTCTGCTTGACGTCATCACTAAGAATGCTCGAGATTGATATTAACTGCTAGACCACACCAACCGATGTCTGTCAGACTTTAACCACCTGTATCTGATATTACTAAGACTCCCGTAAAACAGCTTACATCTGGTAGTTCAGAGCCTCGTTCCACCCTCACTTAAGGGAGAGCGCTCTTGTTGAATTCAGTGTACTCAGACTGGTTCAGTCTACCACCTGTCGACTCCATATGTCGATGGAAGGTGTGACAGAGGATGTACCGGCTCCGGGGATTCTGCAGATCGTCGGGGCCATTGAAGGACTGTCTCAGCGGATTGACTCTATGCAGGCGACGCAAAACCTGCATGGAGAAACTCTGCAATTACTTGTTTCTCAAGCCCCTCAGGAATCTGTCCAGGCAACGGTGACGTCACCTGCCATTGTGCCAGCCCAAAGTACAACCGCGTCCTCGTCGCACTACATGAAGCTGTGCGAGGCCCCTGCTCTGTTCTCTGGAGTGCGAGCCAAGCTGACCAGGTGGTTGAAAGACGTAGAAGACTTCTACAAACTTGAGAAAGTGTTGGACCTGGACAAGGTACTGGTGGCAAAGAACAGAATGTCCCAGGACCTGAAGGAATGGTTTGACCTCTATGAGGTCGAGAACGGACCATTCCAGAACTGGGAGTCGTTGAAGGCTGCCCTCATCGAGCACTGTTCAGACACACTGGCCAGACAGAAGGCCAGAAAGGACCTGAAGAAGTGCCGATGCACTGGAGCTGGCGTCGACGACTACAACAAGCGATTCAAGCCGCTTGTCGCGAAACTGAAGGGCCGGTTGATCGAAGAAGACATCGTCGAAGACTACATCTCTGGTTTGCCAGCAGATGTCCGCCTTGAAACAAACAAGGCGCATCCGGTCAACTTGGTCATCGCCATGAAGACGGCAAGCGAGCTTGAGGTCTTTCTCTCTGGTGGAGAAGGACCGCGAGGCGGGACACGAGACTTCCAAAGGCCGAGCGCCTTCGAGAGTGGTAGGGAGAGTGCCCGACGCAACTCTCCACTGGGACAAGAGGAAGGGCCCGTCCCCATGGACCTGTGTGGGGTTCGTCAACTCCCACCACCACTCACACCGGCAGAGAGGTCTCTCTGCATTGCAGAGGGAAGGTGTTTCAGATGCCGCCTCGCAGGGCATACTGCTAGGCAGTGTCCAGGTCCCTTCTCTGGACTCGGCGGAAACTTCTCTGGAATGCGGAGACTCACTGGCGGAGGGAACCCTCAGGACTCGTAGGACTACGGGAGATTCCGTGGAGACTTCAGGCAGGGGGGATGGTGGCAGGGCAGAGGCGGATACCAGGGAGATCGCAGAGGGTTTGGAGCTCCATTCCCGACCGCCCAAGCATGGCCACCTCTGGGCCAGTCACAGTGGAGAGGGGGACGCAGAGACGGTGGTCCCAGAGGAAGAGGAAGAGGTGGAAGGAAGCCGGCAGGTAGGGGAGTTCGAACGATCTACGGAGGTTTCGAGACGGATGAGGTGATAGGAGCAGAGGGACTCGAAACTTGTGGTCAGTGCCCCGAGATGGGAGGAAGCCCTGAGAATGAAGACGTGCCAATGGAAATGAAGGAGGAGGAAAATGAAACAGGGGTCCGTCCGGGGTTGTTTGTGTTTTCAGGCCGAGTGGCTGATGTACCTGTCAGAGTTTTGGTTGATTCGCGTGCAGATGATATTTATCTTGACCGTCGTTTTGCCCATGCCCACCATCTCCGTGTGTGCAGATTGAGACGACCCGTCAACTTGCACGGTGCCCTCAAGTCCTTGAAGACTCGGTCGGTCTGTGAGTGTGCACCCACAGTGCCGATCAACATTCAGGGGTATCAAGAGACAGTGGGTGTAATGTTGGCCGACCTGGATGAGTATGATTTGATCTTGGGGACAAAGTGGGGTCGTGCCTATGAGCTTGAACTGCAGTGGTCGTCTCAAAGTCTGCGTTTTTGGTTCAGAGGGAAATTAATTTATTGGG
>JAHBMJ010000890.1:37500-39131 GCA_018398765.1 Chromera velia | reverse complement strand
CCCCCCCCCCCCTCTTTCTCTGTTCTTCGTTTTTTCTAAAATATGGCGCATACCGGGGGCGAGTAGGGTGCTTTTTGCCCCCCTAAAGCGGCGTATTTCCGCAAAAAACTCGTTTTCATGATTGGTAAGGAGTTAGAAGCTGAAACTTTGTGTAAGAAGACGTTGTAACGATAAAAAAAGAACTATAGAACAGATTTTTTTTATCATTTCTAGAAACATAGGCTGCTATACAATTTTTTTTATTTTGAGGCCATTTTTTAACGGTTTTGAATAGTAAAAAAAACGGTATGAAACTTATAAAATTTGTGTGGCAGCCTATGTTTCTAGAAATGATATAAAAAATCTGTTCTATAGTTCTTTTTCTATCATTATAACGTCTTCTTACACAAAGTTTCAGCTTCTAACTCCTTATTAATTATAAGAATGAGCTTTTTGCGGAAAAGCACCGGTCTCCTATGCAGAGGGGGGGGCAAAAAGCATCCCACTCGCCCCCAGCATGCGGGACAGGAAATACACACCCACTAAAACTGCAATTAAACCCTAAAAGCTAGCCCTGAAAGGCGATTAAAATAATGACATATACAGGGAGTAACAGATTGAAAGAGGTGGGGGCAGACTGTGGCTCTCCATAGATCAACACGCCTGCGGTGTCAACTTTGAAGGTCAAGTCTTGGTCTGAGTTTTCACTTAGACTCAGCTCAACAACAGTAACTACTGTTCCTGACATCACAGGCTCCTCTGACTGAATTTTAGATGACTCAAGATGTCTTAGATGACTTAAGCGTCGCACTATAGGTTATGAATCATGATGAATGTGAACATGGTTTCTCCTGTTTCACTGTACACGGATATATCTCCTGTATTGTTTACTGTCAGGACCTCCCCCTCTACAAAACCACAGACGATATCAAACCTAAAGCTACTTAAATATGTTGATCGAAAAAGTGTATACATCTATGTCTAAGTGTCTACATATCAATCTGAGTATCCTCCTAGGTATCCTCATTAGTTTAAAAAGTCAAAACAATTAATTACCATAAAATTCTTGTGTTAAATATGGGTTATTAGCCTAGCTAACCATTAACTTTTAGTTGAAGTACAAATAATTGCTGCATGCATGCAACACACGTACGTGATATAAGCCCGGCTAAGCCCGGCCCAATGCGTGGCACGGTACCCCAGCAGATAGTGCCAGATATCCTGTACTTCAATTAAGTTTGATTGTATGAACTAAGGTAAGGTGGAGGTGTGTGTTAAAGTCTCATGACAGGTAAGTCTCTGTGGTCTGTGCTCAAGTCTGTACAGCTCCTAGAGAAGTCTGTAAAAGTAATAGTAATACCCTCAATCCGAAACCAAAGCCAATCTTGTATATCATCCAAAGCACGATACGCACAGAAATGATAAAATGATATATTCGTACGATAATCGCCCAGTGCGGCGATTATTCGCTGCATGCGCGCAACACGCATACGTGATACAAGCCCGGTGGCCCCGGCTAAGCCTGACCCAATGCGTGGCACAGTACCCCAGCAGATAGTGCCAGATACCCTGTACTTCAACTCTTTTTGAACTCTTGTTTTATAGTATAATATATTAACTAACATATCAGTTCTAGCATCGATTAAGGGGCC
>JAHBMJ010000890.1:0-32500 GCA_018398765.1 Chromera velia | reverse complement strand
CCGGAGATATGGACGACCCTTATTTTCATTTTTTCACCGGTCCAAAAACAAGTGAAGAAAACCCATTTGAACAAACAAAAAAACACTGCAGCAGAAGGGAAGCGAAGCAGAAATTGTCTGTGTCCCCGTGAGCACTTCCTGCTGAACCACACCAAGTCTCTTCACTTTTTGTGTCTTTGGTGCTCTCTGTTCTTCTTTCTGTCTGCCAAAAGAAGACATTTGGTACGTTTGTCGGGCGGGTGTTCCTTTTTTTTTTTTTCTTGACTTCACCATTCACTTCTCCTCTCTTCTCTCTGCAGTCGAAGGAGAGAGGTCGGGAGTTGCTCGCGGAGGTGCAGAGAGACCTCGCCCAGTTCTACATCGCCAGGCTGAAACTGTCCGCAAAGCTCCAGAGCCAACCGGAGGAAATCGCTGATATGTTCCGTGAACAGGCGAGTGAAGAGGGGGAGGAGAAGGAGAGGGCGGCAGGGAAACTCCGGAAGGACATCGAAGGAGGGGGGGGACAGAATCCAGAGACGAATGGAAGACTTTTGTGGCTCAAAAAAGTCAGTTTGTCTTTCTTTCTTTCTTTCTTTCTTTCTTTCTTTCTGGCTTGCTTGTTCTTTGTCTTGCTTTTCTTCTTTTTGTTTCGTCTTTCGTTTCTTTCCTGTCCTTTCTTTCTCTCTCTTCCTCTCGCTCCCGCCTGCTTTCCCCTTCTTTCCTCCCTCCTTGTATACCCCTGTCTCTTTAATCTCTTCTCCTTCTTCTCCTTCTTCTTCTTCTTCTTCCGGGGGTGCACCTCTGAAGGTCTGTTGTGATCCCCTGGTCCCTTGCAAAAATGAATGGAGGGGCGGCTTCCTCCTTCGCTGGTCTTCTTTCTTCTGCAGGGGGACTTTTTGAGGAGGTCTTCCATTGCTGCGAGGACAACCCAGGAGAAGCAGGGCGAGGCAGAGGGAGACGGACAGACCGAAGAGGAGGCCAATCCTAAGACGCTGCCACCTGATCACGAAAGCGATATGCTCTGGGAGGTCCCCGTGCCCGGAGAGGTCGAATTCGACGCTGCGTGCCCGGAGGTTTGTTTGTATGTCCGTTTTGCTTGGGGGGGTGTAAATGTCTGGAGGTGCCTATTTGTGTCTGTGTGCGTGCCCGTGTGTGAGTGGCCCTTGGCTGTCCCGCGGGACGTTGTGCTGGATGCTCCCAGAATGTTCTGCGAAGGAAAAGGGAAGGACAACTGCAGAAACAGCAACAAGGACTCTTGTTCAGAGACGGGTAGGTTGTTTCGATTGGTGATGTGGGGCTCGTAGTTCTTTCTCGGAATTGCTTTTTGTTCCTGTTTGCGTCTTGCAGGAAGTGTCCGTGGACAGCGACGAGAGCAAGTTGTTGACTCTTCGGGAAGAGTTCTCGTCTGTCGAGGCGGCACTGGCCCACTCGCAGGGACGAGGGGCCACATACGCGGCAGCAGGGTCGAGTTCCTCTTCTTCGTCTGCGACTGCTGGGGAAACCGGGAAGGCTGCTGCCGTCTCGGTTCGCAGAGAGACTGAAGAAACAGAAGAGACGACTGAAGGAGAGAAGGCGGGGGAGCTTGGGAGGTCCTCGGGAGTGTGTGTGGAGAAGGCAGCAGAGACTGACGAAAAGGGGAAAGAGAAAGAGAAGGAGAAGGAAGGAGACAAAGAAACTACTTCTTCTTCTGACGGGTCAGTTTGGTTTGCTTTCATGGGCATATCCTCAATTCTGCTGCTTGAGTCCTGTTTTTCGTGTCTTGTCCCCTCCCCTCCATACCTGTCAAAAAGAATCTGACAAACCACCAGCCTGACCACGGGGTGGGTGGTGGGCAGACAGAGATGAAGGGAGGGCATCGAGGTGTCAGTGCGGCGTGTGAAATCGGCAAATCTGAAGGGGATCCGGAATCTGCCTTGGTACTTGGTGATTGTATGGGAGGTTTTTTGTCGTTTTCTGCGGTCATCGTGCTGTGTGCCGACAGCGTGGGATGAATTCTAAACTTGAAATAGCAATAGAATGCAACAACCAACTCGTGTTCTCTGTTTACCTCAGACGTTTGTTTGTTCCAGTCTGTTTCCGCTCCTGGTTTCTTTCCTGTACAGATTTTGTCTTTACGTGTGTACGAGTTCGTATGTGTGTTCATTTGTGCATGTGCACTTAGGTTGGTTTCGTTTCCTCCCTGGTCTCTCCTGCTCTGGTTTCACGCAGAATTCTCGAGATTACCGATGGCGTCTCCTTGCTGCTGGCTGTCCGGTTTCCGAATGTAGACTCTGCGGTGGGTCGGTCGGTCTGGCATGCGGTTCCTCGTGGTCGGTCTGCAGGGTGTGTGGTCATTCATGCCTTGTCCTCTCTCTCTTGTTCTGTGCTTGGGGTTGGTTGTGCGGGCATGTCAATAGAAGACTGTTGGTCTTGTCCACATCCAAAAGGTGGAGGCAGGGAGGAAGAGTGAAAGCTTTAATGGGAAAAGAGACGGACACAACAACAGAGGGGAAGAAAGAGGTTCGACGACCGGTTTTCGAATGCAGAAGAGAACATTACTACACACTGCATGTTGTTTTTGATAATGCGCTTGCACTTTTTCCGCCTCTTTGCCACACGCGCTCCTGCCTGCAGGTGAAGAAGAAAATGTGCGCGTACAACTCGCAGTTCTTTTCTGCCTCCTCTCGCTGCCCTCCGCTTCCAAAGCCGCTAGCCCCCTACGAGTCAGTGTACCAGAACCACAGTTTCATTGCCAGAGGCGCCCCCCAGGCGGCGGAGCTCTTCAAGCTGATCATGTCCCTCATCGTGAAGAGCCTGGAGCATTTCAAGCTGGATGGATGGACAACGGAACACGTGAAGCTGCAACTCATGCTATCTGCTACGTACAGGTGGGTCGATGTTTAGCGAGAAGCGAATTACTATTTATGAGGGCGGGATGGGGAAGAAACATGCTGGTGCGAATAAGAAAGAGACCATGTGTCTTTGTGTGTCTCTCTCTGTGTCTGTCTCTCTGTCTGTCTGTCTGAAGGGAAAAAGGAAGGGAAGAAAGCAGTAACGGGAAAGGAAGTCTTCCCTCATGAAGGTCTCTTTCTGTGTCGCTGGTGTTGGTCAGTCGGTCTCTTGCTTGTCCTTCCTGTCTGGTCTGCCCGTTTTGATTTTTTTGTGCGTGAGAGAACGGAAAGGCAGTGGAGGAAAGAGAAGAGAACAAAGGCGTACGATCTGCCTGTTTGCCTGTCTGTGACTCTGTCTCTGTCTCTGTGTGTATGTGTTTATGCATGCATATGTGTGAGAGACCGATTGTCTGCAGGCTATTGTGTTCCTTCGAGGCAGATCCGGGAAGGTACAGGTCCGCCTCTTTGTCTATCTGTCTGTCTCTCTCTCGGTTGTTTGGGAGGGGGGGGTGCTTTCACTGGTGTGGTCTGGTTTTCGAGGAAGGAATGGAAGGGTGACACAAAGTCGATCAGCAATCTCTCATGGGTTTTCATGTCAGCCCTCCCTACTCTTCTGTCAGGAATGTACCGATTCTCCTGCTTCCTTTCTTTAGCAGTGTTCTGCATATTTATTTGTCTTCTCCAACCCATCTCGCGTGTTCAACAAAACGTCTAACTTCGTTGCTTATCTGTCACTCTGCATGCCTTCCTGCGTGCCTGATTGCAGTGCGATGTTGACCCGCCGAGTGAAACTCCTGAAACCCCTGATCGACGGTTTGAATCCCAGGGTCTATCTCGACACATGGTCAGGCAGACAGGAGGGCAGGGGTCGAGTGGTTGTGCGGGTTTGTCTGTTGGTCTCCCTTTTTGTTTGTTGTTACACACTCAGACAGTCCCCGTGGAGTCTCATGCAGGTGGCGTGTGTGTGTGTGTGTGTGTGTGTGTGTGTGTCAACTTGTTTTTGCGTTCATTTCTGAGGCTTGCAGGAGGCAGATGGTGTTCGAGGCAGCGGAGGCCTACGGAGAGCTCCGTGAGATTGCGGAGAACGATCGGGTGCCCTTCACAAATTGGTCGAGAGTCGGATTGATGGAGGAGAAAATGGAGGAAATGAAGAAGAAGGAGCAGAAGGGTGAGAGCATCGGGGGCGAGTGGTGGTGTGTGCCAATAATAACGTTGGTGAATTTTGAGACAAAGGAGGAACTGATTGATTGATGTTCGCTTGCTTGTGCTCCGTCCGTTTTCTTCTTCCTTTTCTTCCACTTTGGGTGTGATTGTGTTTGTGTGTGCATACATGTATATATGTATGTGTGCGCATACATATGAGTATATTTCTGTTCAGGTCTGGATGCTGACAAGCTGGTGAAGACCCAACAGTATGCTTTCAAGTCCTGTGCACACTACTCAGCGTTCGTGGAATCTTTCAAGAAGGTCAGTCGGTTGGTCGGTCTGTTCCTCTGTGTGCTAGAGGAGAGGAGAAGAGTGGAGAAGAGAACGGAAGGCAGCAGGGTGAGTAGATGAGCCTATCGCTTTTTTTGTTTTCTTCGTGTGAGAGAAAACGACAATTTGGTCTGATCTTTTAGAGGAGAGACAGCAGGAGGGCAGGTACGCATGATTTGTTCTCCTAAAAGTCAGCACGCGAACCGGCGACGGAGAGAGGGGGGGCGGGGGGGGGTAAAGAAAGTAATGGCGGAGGGGAAGAGTTTGCACACGCTGAAAGTTGGCAAACATACAAAGTTGATCTCAGCCTGATTGAGAAGATCTTTTCCGTTTGACTTTCTCTGTCCCTTTCTTTGCTTTGTGCTGAGACAGGAAGGAAAATTCCCGGATCCGATCGAGACAGAAGACCTTCCCACATTCCTCACGGCCCGCTTCTGTGTGGCAAGGCAAGTGCATTTCTTGAGTGTTCGCTTTGGGCAAGTGTGGTCTTGCTGTGCACAGAGGAGAGAGAAAGGACACAGGCGAGGTGTTGTAGTCCCATGTCGCACTTTGGTCTCTGGGTGACTTGACGTTACGGGTGTTTTGGTTGTTGCAGATGGAAGAGACTGCTGTTGGCTTCTTCGGGGATTGACGCAGAGTGCATCTTGCCTTTCCTCCTCGTTCACTTCCTTTTCTTTATTTGTGCTTTTGTTCCTTTGCCTCTTGATCCCTTTCTTTCATCTTTTCGTTGTGATGTCTGGTACCGTATATACTGCGGTGCTTCGACTAACGATCTATTTCTTCACTTTTTCACCCCTGCTTTGGTTTTTCTCTTGGACCTCCTGAGCGTCGGCTGTGCGATCTTGGCACAAGTTTGCAGAATGTACGGCAAGATGGGTCTGAATCTTGAACAGAGGATTGAGAACCTTGCGAAGGCCTACAAGGTTGGTGCAGTCAGAGAGTGGAAGGAAATGTTTGTACAAGAAGGTGTGACTTCACGTTTAGTCGCTGCACGAACAACAATTCAAGGGGGAAAAGGAGAGGAGGCCTTGCATGTTTTTTTTATGAAACCGTCTTGTTGGCAGGGCAACAAAGAAACAGAAAGAAGACAACTTCAGAGAGGAAAGTATGAACCGCAGCTATGTTACTGCCCCCCTCTCTTTTTGCCTTATCTTTTCACTCTTCTTCCTGAACGCTGCTTCTCTCGCATCTAATCCTCCTTCATGTGAACGAACGTTGACCTGACATGTATGCATCCATGCAGGAGTACGAGTGGTTGACTGACTACGGGAACAGACACCCGGACATCAAGGAAGACCCCCTCGTCAAACAGGAACTCGAGCTGGTCGGTTGATCCATCTGTCTGTCTGTCAGAAAGAAAGGAAGCGAAAAAGTAAATTAAAGAAGAGACGATATGGTCTGTCTGTCGCACAGGGGAAGGGGAGCGAGGAAGGAAGGGAAGAAGGGACGAATTCTGCCTCAAGACCCGTAAGTTCGGACGAGACCGACGTCCTCATTGAAGTGCAAGCTGATGTCTTCATATTGATATCACAAGAAGAACGGTCTTTGACGAAGGAATTTTCATTTTCAAGGCTCCTCTCCCACTTCGAAATGGTTGCTCATGAGAAGTTAGTGGTGGGTACGGTTGGGGCGTGGAGAGTGGGAGAGGGGGGCCGATGGAAGCGAATGGAAGGAAGGCCGATGGATGGACATGAAAAGAGTGTCGTTGGACTGCGAGCTGCATGTTTTATGCATGCCCCTTTATACGTAGAAGTTTGATTGATTTGTTGGTCTTTTTCATCTAGCTGTGGTGCATGTGTGATGATGCAGGGGGCCGAGATGATGCAACTGCTGCCGACTCAATTGGGCAAATTGCAGCAGGCGAAGGCGAGAAGCTGACTGCACTGTTTGAGTCCGGAAACGGAGGAGGAAAGCAGGCGAAAGGGACAAATTAAGCAACTGCGGATCTGTCGGCACGCAGCCTCTCTTTTCACATTTGTCCGATAGACGTACAGCCGATTGAGAGAATTCACTGTAATTAGAAAAGCGGTCTGTGCGACTGCCGGACTCGGTGCTTGCGTGCAGCGTGTACGACGCTGCATTTGTTTGTTTTTGACTGCACAAAAGCAGCGGCGGTGGCCTTGTAGGTCTTTCTGATGTCTTGCCGACCTGTCTGTTTCATTGACGACTTAATTTGATATGAATCATGTGATTAATTGGGGAATTTGGTTCACATGGTTAAATGTCCTACATGCAGTCTACTCTAGAGTCTACTAGTATAGTCTGAACGTACATACTAGCGTATATATTAAATCTAACATGATAAAAAAATTGTTTAAAAATTTATGTATATAATTAACTTTTCGTGTTAATTTTTTTTGTTAAATTCATAGGAATGTCATTGTCATTGGGGAAACCCAACTAAAATTTAAATTGTATAGGATATGATATTATAATGACAGGATTTTTCTTATAAGTTCCCCTACGGTCCAGTGCTATAGGCGTCGACTAAGACTCGAGTCACTCAACTAGAGTCGACTTGTACCATTCTAAGGCTAGTTCTAGGGTTTTTAAAGATTCTTGTAAAAGGCTGAGTAAAAGGCTATAGGAGACCTTGTAAGACACATATATGCATGATTATATATGATTATATTACACGTTATCAGCCGTTTAATCCATTTTAATATTTATGATTGCATGATCATTGTATGTTAAGGCAGCAACGCAGCCAACGTTGACAAATAATTCTCGTTTATTTTTAAACTTGCTCGGCTAATTTTAACTCTAGTTTTAACTGCATATCAATTTTTAGAATTGGTTCATCATCATCATCATCATCATACGCCATCGCTATCGGCCCATAATAGGCGTCTAGCGTTCGGTAAGTCACAATACGCAAGGCAGATTGTTAAATGATGGACCCTCATTTCACAGCATTTGGCAAATAGCTTAACAACTGCATTTTTTCTCAAACTCTTCCACTTCTGGCAGGGCGTGCTTGCGCATGAGCGAGGCTGCTTCATGTGATGTTGACTGCCAGCCATGCCACATGGTTTAATTATTATTATACTATTAAACAAAACCAAACTAGACGTTTCATTCTAGGTTTGATTTCGTTGAAACGATTAAGACCGGTAAGCTAGCTACCCTAGGAGCTACCGCGTAGTACGGCCTAGAGTACGGCCCTGCATGCTGTGTATAATGTAAGCGTATGTATGTATGACTCATGATGATTGTGTGGCAGTGTTTTTTTTCAATCAACGACGACTCGGATTTAAACATAGAGCGACCCAAGTAAGCACTCTTTTTTTTTAAGATGAGTTGTCTGGTTTTATTTTAACAACGGCTAACAACACTGGCAGGGCGTCGTGCGAGAGAGAGTCTAAGCCCCTCTTTAAAGAGAAAAGGGGTCGACGGTGAAATGGACGTTGCACAACAGCACGTCACCAAGTGGAGTATGACTTTGTCACTTTGCGACCCTGTCTCCGAGAAAACGGACCCTGAAGTCTCCTTCCGCTTTGTGGTCCGTTCCCGTTAAGGATGTAAAGAAACAAACAGAGAAGAGGCATATTGCTGGGCATAGTGTCTCGGCGTACATTCTGCCACCGTTGCGATTCGTATCGCGATTCCTGCTCTCCGATGTGCACCCTCATGTCTTGTTTCTCAAACAACACGCCGTTCTGTTCCTTTCTTGATCACATTCTTGCTTGCTTGCTTTCCTTGCTTAACTGTTCTCAACCCATTTTCTCCTCGAGATCTACTCCGTCGTCTCCTCCGGGAACTTGCTCTTCACTATCTCGACAACGTCTGGAAGGCAACCGCTTTCCATCGCAAAGTCCCCCACCTTTCCAGAGTAGGTGTCCAGGACGGTCCCCTTGGCATACGCAGTGAGGCTGTAGACAGGGCCTCCCATTGGGTGCTCGTATTTGATGCCCTTCTCTGGCGAGTTCGTCTCCTTGTTGCAGCGCACCCTCACCTCCTTTGCAATTTTCCCGTACTCGGTGAGGTCGAGAGTCACCTCCTTTTCCTCCATCGTTTCACCCTCGTAGTCTGTCTTAAGCATCGTCAGCTTTCCAGGCTCAGCAGTGATAATGAATCTGCACGCAGCACACATTTGAAATTTAGGTACGTGATGAATGCGTAATAAATTATCATATATACATGTATTGCTACAAAGAGACGACAGGAGACGAGACCGTAATGTATCGAGGTGCAGCGGGAAAAGCCAAGGAAGGACGCGCTCTTGCGCTGCCGGAGAGGTAGTAGAGCACTTGATTGAAGAGACACTGCAGCAATCGGTCGGGAAGCATTTCCGTACCTTGCAAAGAAAGGGGGCGGAAGTGCTCCAGTGGTCCATTTGAATTCGATTTTATAGAAGAAATTGGTTCTAGAGGCCGCCTTCAGATCGCTTCCCTTCCTCCCTACCGTCTTCAGTGACACCGTCTCGCCCTTTTTGGAGAGCTTTCGTAGAGAGGTTGTGAGGATACTGGTGGCTGGCGTGAAGGATAAGGACAAAAGGACGGAGACGGCGAGAGCAACAGAAACCATCTTCTGCATTTTTGCTTGTGCGTGTACGTTCGATCAAACCGATCCGGTCAGCGTAAGAAGGAAGATTGTGTTTCTAAAATTGGGGCTTATTTCAACCTCGAAAGCCTCTGGACTCTGAGCTTTGGGCATGTTTCTGTACTTCTACATATACGTCTCAATGAAAAACTTCCAATCGAACGATTGCATGGTGCATGCAATCAAATTTAATTGCATGGGCGTGCACCATGCAATCAAATTTAATTGCATGGGCGTGCATGCATGTTGCATGCATGCTGAAAAAAAAATCTGCATGAATTAAAAAACACGCGAGGAAATCTGTATTGTATGCATGCCGGACGAGCTAAAAAGCCCGAAAAAACGTTTTTTCGGCGTTTGAAATGCCTTTTGGGATTAGGACCGCTCTCCCTTTTTCGCACCAGCAAAGGACGAAGGGTCGTGACATGAACCATGCATAGGGGAAGGGATACTGTTGTAGAAGAGATGCCCGCACCACCCCGCCTCTAACACCTATTAAACATACCTAACACCCAGATCGAAATCGCAGAATTTCAAAAATTTGTCGTGAGATTTGAAAAACTGAATGATTGAACCTAGCTTTCTAATACTTTTTCTATCATTTAAGATTCATTTTTCTTTCATCAATCACTTTTTTTAAACTCTATTTTCCTATGTCTAGACTAGCACATACTAGCACATAGCAACTGTTACGGCAAGCATTGACTTCTGTAGGCCAGACACGAGCAGCGGGCAGGCGATGGGTTCAAGGTGTGGCGGTATGGCGGCGCGGCAGCACTATGAGTGATGGCCTGTATAATTCTGACGTGACCTGAAGTTAGAATTGATCAGTCTGCCTGCATGCACGCTTGATTGATGTGGTAGTATCTGACTGATGAATTAATAGGACAACTCTCCTAGATCAGACTTTCTACGACACTTATAGTCACTGAACTCAAATGCCCATCTTAGCTATTAGAGTTTAGAGAGCCCCGTATATAGCTAACAATTAGTTACTAGAGCCAGGTTCCAAACAAGTTTTGATTCTCTCAGTGTCTTCAGATTTAGTTTTCTCAATGGAACCAGTTCCCGTTCCATTGACTTCTAAGCAGGTCGGAAATGCCTTGCAGAACCTTCAGCAGGGCTTCACGACACTGCAGCAAAGCTTTGCAGCTTTGCAGGAGAGTAACCAGCAGATCCAGCAGATTCTTTCAGGTATGGTCGCAGCTCAATCTATCGTTACTCCATAGCCTGTCTTTCCAGCTGAAGGTGCACTTCCTCTTACTGGATCTCAGGGCCCTGAAGTTGAAGAACGCGAGCAGGTGCCTCGTATCACTTTGGTGAAGCCGGAGACGTTTACTGGACGCCGCGACCAAACGGAGAGGTTCATCACGGATACTGATGACTACTTCATCAACGCTCAAGTCTCTTATCATCGTCAACTGGGAATCGCCAAGACTTTTCTGTCTGCACCCTTGAGGAACTGGTTTGACTTGAGGGTGAAGCGTGGACAAGGTTTTGCGGACTGGCCAGCACTGCGTGAAGTGCTGAGAGGGGGGTACAAGGAGAAGCATGAGCGGAGGAAGGCGAGGAGGAAGGTTCTCACCCTCATATACAGAGGGTCCGTCACTGACTACAACGAGGATTTCTCTACACTCGCTCTGAAGATCCCAGGAGCCAACGAGTTGGATTTGGTTTATAACTACATTGAGGGATTGCCTCCTATCATCAGGTACGAGATGGACTGAGCAGAACCCATCACTTTGGAGGAAGCGATGGAGAAGGCCCTTGTCAATGAGCTCTAGCTGCAGGATGTCAGCTCTCGTAAGGGCCAGTAGGGGCGGAGAAACATGCCCACGCCTACAGCATTAGAGCCGATCAACCCGACAGGACCGGCGCCAATGGTATTATGTAGGTTTGGTGCTCCTCGGAGGCCTACGGGGTTACCACCACATCACCCCACGATTCCGCAGGCAGTGTGGGACAACAGATGGAGACTGCATCGTTGTTTGCTGTGTGGAGAGCTGGACCATCAGGTTAGGCAGTGTGGTAATGGACCCCAGTTGCCCCTACACATGTAAACCATCTGGACGTCCCAGACCAGATCTTTCCAGTCCCCCCGGCAGCCTCCGGGTTACCCCTGGCAAGCATTAACCCCCTACCCATCTCCGCATCCTTTCGCCAGTCAAGGAGCCTAGTCGTCGGGAGTGGAAGGCAGGTCTGGTCAGTGAGGTGACAGTCCGGGGTCACCGATGTCGCCTGGAAGGAGAGGGGAGGGACGCGCACAGTCTCCATCGTTCGGTGGATCTCCTCAGCCTTGGGGGCGTAGATCACCAACGCGCACAGATGGATCCAAACGGATAGCCGGGATGAGAACGATCAGACACCAAAGCCTAAATGACAACGTCGTGGTCGAAAGAGACCAAGAGGTACGTAGTGTGGTTGAGGAGGGAGATAGATAAAAGAGACAGAATGGATAGAATATGATAGAATGAGATAGATAAGGATGATGAAGATTCGTTTGAGACTGGTTTTGTCTTTCATGGCACGGTCGTGGGTACTTCAGTCAGAGTCTTGTATGACATTGGAGCCGATAATATTTTCATCAATAGCAAGTTTGCACACCATTGGCAGTTGCATGTTCGCAAGTTTAGTACTCCTCTTAACTGCCGGGTCGCCGTGAAGGAGCCGAGGAGACGAGAGGTCAGTGAGTATGCACTTGCTATGCCTCTCTGAATTCAGGAGTATCAGGAGACAGTCGGTGCATTGCTTGCTGATCTGGATGGCTACGACATCATCCTTGGATGGAAATGGAGTGACGTCCATCAACCTGAAATCAGCCACTGGTCTCGTTCTCTTCACTTCTTCTTTGACGGCAAGGAAGTAAATCTTCAAGGGGGTGCGTGTGTTGAAAATAGACCTTACCCTCCCATTGTGTTGCATTTACAGGCTAAGCGAGCGATTAAGAGAGGTACTTTTTGTCATCTTATACGATTGGAGACGGCACGCTGGCCTGCCTGCGACGTCTGTATGACTGAAGTGAATGAGGGAAAAGGAAAAGGGAGAATGAATGATGGGGGGATTTTAGGTTCTGATTTTCTATCTTCTCTTCCATCTAATCATCCTGCTCGGTTGGCCTCTGACTTGTCAGATGTGCGTGAATTTCTCTCTCGACCGGATGTTGAGGTTGTGCTTGATATAAAAGAAATTGTAGCTGATTATACAACTCTCTTTCCCGATCGATTGAAAGAGTTGCCTCCCTCAAGGGGACCTAATTTGGATTTCAAAATTGAGCTTGAGCCAGGTCATTCTCCTCCTGCCCGCCCACCCTATCGTTTGTCGATCGGAGAGTTAGATGAGCTGAGAAGGCAGATAGATGTGTATCTTTAGCAAGGATTCATCCGTCTGTCAGCTTCTTCATATACTGCCCCGATCCTTTTTGTCCAGAAAAAAGACGGCACCATGCGTATGTACTGTGACTATACTGGATTGAATAAAATAACGATCAAAGATAAATATTCTCTCCCTCACCCTCAGGAATTGATTGATCGTCTGCATGGGGCATGCTTTTTCACGACGCTGGATTTACGTCAGTACTACCATCAGATGAGAATGAGGGAGGAGGATATTCCGAAGACAGCTTTTATAACTTGTTATGGTTCCTTTGAGTGGCTGGTCATCTCTTTTGGGTTGACAAACGCCCCACTGCATGGAATAAGAGTGATTTAGTATGTTTTTCGTTCGTGCCTCGATCGTTTTGTGTCTGTCTTTCTTGATGATATTTTCATTTATTCACGTACTAGAGAAGAACACAAAAAACACATACAGATTGTGTTGGGGTTGCTCGGTAAGAACAGTATGAAGGCAAAGCTCTCTAAATGTTATTTCATGCAGACTGAAGTCGTTTTTCTGGGACTGAAGATTTCGCGGACGGGGGTGCGTCCAGAGAGGAGCAAGACTGAATAAATCAGTAAGTGGCCCACCCCCAAGAGTAAGAACGATGTGCTTTCTTTCCTTGGTTTTGCAAATTGGGTGAGACGTTTTGTGCCTCGCTTCAGTAAAAAGGTAGGTTCTCTGTATGCATTGCTGAGGGGAGATAAATCGTTTGAGTGGGGAAAGAAAGAAGAAGAGAGCTTTGAGGCAGTAAAGGAAGCAGTGAGGAATACAGTAGAGCTGTACATCCCTGATTCTGCACGTCCATTTGAAATCTTTGTAGATGCGTGTGAATCGACAGAGACGCTTGCTGCCGCACTCATGCAAGAAGACCCTAAAACTGGATGGCTCCATCCGTGTGCATTTGCTTCACGCAGAATGTCACAGGTAGAATTGAAGTATCTCATCAGAGATAAAGAATTTCTTGCATGTGTGTTTGCTATGAAATCGTAGAAACCATATGTCAGTCATACAACTAAGGTATGGTCCGATCATGAATCTCTCAAGTATGTCAATGTGTCTGCTGACCGCACCCTGATGTCTCCACGTATGCACAGATTTGTCTCAATGTTCGACGAGTTAGGGATCACTCCCAGGTATGTGCCCGGTGTAAGAAACAGAGTGGCAGATGCACTGAGCAGACATCCAGCGGTGACCACCCATGAGTCAACAGAAGAAGAGAAAGAAAGAAAAGAAGTCTGCCAGTTGTTGTTGCTGGAGTCAAGAGTGCAGCCGGATGAGGAGTTGTTAGAGAAGATAAAGAAACTTTAAGGCTATGAAGAAGAGAAGTTCTGGACAGAAGTGAAGGAAGTGATGGAGCACCCTGATAGAGAGGTGCCTCGACACTTGCGGCTGATTGTCCCTCGTTTTTAGATAGAGGATGGATTGCTTTATTTCAATAATTGGCTGGCTGTCCTTACAGAGAGACTGCAAAGGAATCTCATTTATGAGCATCACGACACGGCCACAGGGGGTCATTTGGGGGCAGAGAAGACATATTTGAAACTGGCAGAAAGTTTTTACTGGCCTCATATGTATGTTTCTGTCCAGCAGTATGTCAGAAAGTGCGATGCGTGTCAGAGAGCAAAGAGGCCGACTGAGAAACCACATGGATTGCTCCAACCTCTCTCTATCCCTGAATTCTCTTTTCAGTCAATCTCTTTGGATTTTGTGTTTAGTTTACCGAGGGTGATGTTCAAAGGAGAATGGGTTGATGGAATTCTCTCTGTGATTGACCGTCTGTCAAAAACCCCTACTTTCACTGCAGTCTCCTCGGAAATCACCGCCGAGGGAACTGCAGAGGTGGTCTACGAGCGCGTTGTATGCGAGCACGGAATGCCACAGTCAGTTATGAGTGATCGTGATCCTCGTTTTTTGTCGGCATTTTGGAAGGAATTGGCTTATTTGTGGGGAACGAAGCTGAATATGAGCACAAGAGGACACCCACAGTCAGACGGACAGACAGAGAGAGACAATCAGATAATTGAACAGATGTTGCATTGTTTTATGAATGAACATCAGACAGACTAGCCGAGGTGGTTGTGTTCATGTCAATTTGCATCTCGTGATTCTGTGTATCCAGCCATAGGCATGTCTCCTTTTTTTTTCTTGTACGGCTGTGACCCCATCCATTTGCCTTCAGTCTCCGTGCGCTCGAAGTCATTCTATCCATCAGCAGCAGATTTTGCAGACCGCAGAGAGGCAGAAATCTGATTCATGAAGGCAAAGAAGAAACTTGAACAAGCAAGAGAGCAAGCAGCTCGTCAAGTAGACCTATACAGAAAAGAAGTTTCATTTGCTCCAAGGGATTTCTTACTTGTGCGCAATGCATATTTTAAGGGAAGTAAGAAACCAAGCGGGAAGTTTGAGCCTGTATTTTATGGACCGTTTGAGGTAGAAGAGAAAATAGGGAGCAATGCATATAAGCTAATTTTCTCTGCAGGGGTAAGGGGCCACAATGTCATCAATGTTTCTTTCCTGAAGAAGTACGAGAGAGAAAAGGATAACCCTCCTCCTACCATCAGATTGCCTACATTAGAAGAGGTCGAGTATGAAGTGAAAGAGATTCTTGATCACAGAAAGATATTAGACAAGCAGGCATACTATCTGGTATAGTGGGAAGAAGAAAGTAAAGAAAATGCATCCTGGGAGCCTGCCATAAATCTAATACATGCCAAAGAAGCATTGCACGCATTCAAAGAAAAGAAAAGGCAAGAAAAGAAAGAAGCAACGGGCAGGTGTAGGATGCAGTTGAGGAACAGAGAGGTGAAGTCAGTATGGGCAGAAGTGATAGGCTTGTGGAGTGGTATGCGTGCTTGTGAGTGTAGGATGGATGAAAGAGATTAGGTAGATGAATTGTGTGTGACATTATCCTCCGATCTTGGATGTGTGTGTATACAGTTCGATGTACTTATCCGTATTATAGAATGAGGTGTATGATGAGCGACGGTTCGAGGGGGCTGTAGGAGAGGGAGCCTATAGAAGAAGAGCAGAAGCCAAGCGAGGTCATCGGCTCCAAGCAGCGGGCAGGTATAGGCCAAACACGAGCAGCGGGCAGGCGTGGCGGCGTGGCGGCGCGGCGGCGCTACGAGTGACGGCCTATATAATTCTGACGTGGCCTGACGTCAAAATTGATCAGTCTGCCTGCATGCACGCTTGATTGATGTGGTAGCATCTAACTGATGAATTAATAGGATAACTCTCCTAGATCAGACTTTCTATGACACTTATAGCCACTGAACTCGAAGGCCCATCTTAGTTATTAGAGTTCAGAGAGCCTTGTATATAGCTAACAACTTCCATGCGGATGCATGCGTAATTCTGTATTTCCAAATTAATTTTTTTCCCATCAAACCTCGGGGTATGATACAGCTGGGTGACGTCGTAGCGGACGGCCTGACGTCGGACCCTTATGCCCGTGCTTTTTTACGCACCGGCTCTACCGTTTGCCCGGCTCTGTCCCTTCACCCGCAAGTTCGATTTGTTATGATTTATGTGCACGGTGAACTATTACTTCGGTGGAGCTTGTCGTAACAATCATTCAGATTCACTCTCTCATTAGAAGAAGACACTTTCTATCATCTAGTCCTAGATTTAGTCTATTATAAGATCTATATTTAATTAATTTATAATTTATACAGATTTATACTCGAAGGATTGGCCTCCCGCCCTAATGCCGAATGTCTTTTTAGATTCTTAAAGTTTCTTACAAGCTGGTAATTACCTTCCTGATACTACAGGCCACTTGAATTTCTCGCGGATGGCTTTTATCCGTACCGCAGGCGCGGGCTATATCTTGAAACTCTGTGCCACAGAAAATTGCCGCAGACGTGGACAGTGTCTTAAAAGTTCCGCCGCAGGCGTAATTAATTCTTGAAACTTAAAGACAAAGTCATATAGGCGGATGAACTTAAAGATTTCTCTTTCAAGTGGGTTATAGTGTCAGGGAGATACCGGTGATCATCGATTGATATCGATTGAATATGATCGGCAAAAAAAATATAATCGAAAATGATCGAACGTCTTGATTGAGAATCTTGAGATATAGATCGAGCTCCCATCAGTTATATTTTCTCCCTCTCAAATGCACTCAGTGCACGCACAAAATTGTGCTGAGAATCTTAAGATGTAGATCGAGCTCCCATCGGTGACATTTTTCCCCTCTGAAATATACTCAGTGCGCACGCGAAATTGCACCACGAATACATATGAAGATACGTCCCATATAATATCCTATAGACTGCATATGCATGATTTTGTTTTTCTCTTTTCTGAATTATAGAAAAAAAAAATCGTATGCATACACGCATGCATGGAAACATTTTTTTTTTTAATGAATTTTCTGTTGGATTGCATTTATAGCAAATTGCAGATCAGTATGCCCATTTTAGTTTTGGTCCGTATAAGCAAAAACCCCTGCAAAGTTTAGCAGGGCCACGTGAGCTTAGCCGAGCTTGTATGCATAATCGTGATCATTGCAAAAATGCATGCAAATCTTCAGATACAAACTCTCAGATCTATACACTAACTTCATAAGAAAACGACTTCACTCAGAGGACAAATGATGGGTCTCAGCGTTGCAAGCTCTCCAAAAGTATATGAGAGACCCTGATGAATGTGACAAAATCAAATTTTATCAATTTTTTTTTCGAAATAAAGAACAATGAAGGTAGACGGTAAGCCACTTTAAATTGGTTAACTACATTGGTAACCTTGCGGTTGCCTTTCATCCAGTTCTACAACTCTGCACGTGCCTCCCATGCTCCAGACAGCTTCAAAACAGAGGAACAAAAAGAAAGGAGAGAGCTTCTTGAAGCAGTTTTCTCTGTTTTGATTAAAAAGTTTATGAATTCGTCGCTTGAAGAGTTGCTTTCTCCACAGCCCGTCTCTTCTTTTCTTCTTCCTTCTCCGTCTGAGGTTCCCTCATGTGAGGATCAGAGGGCACTCAACCGACAGCTTTGAGGGGACATTCTGCTAGCAAAGAAGCCCGTTGCTTCTGTATTGCCTTTTTGTGAAGAGTGTGGACGTATCTAGGTTTATTTTTGGGAGAAACGTACACAACGGGTCGGCCTAAAGAGAATCAAGACTGGCTATTGGAGATCGAATCTAAAGCTTGATCATTTAGTGGATGTGAAAGATATTACGGTTTGCCCTGTTCAGACAGACAAACTACTTTAATAGATGCCTTGCATACTCTAGCATAATCTGTGTAAATATTATTAAAATACTAGGTATTTATTTTTTATTTAAAAAAAATACTCAGCATTATGTTAGCAAACTAAAAAAAATGATATAGAATTTTCTTAGTATGTCTCATAGTAATATCTACGATAATATATAGTACAACAATAGAAGGGGCCGTCTAGTCTTGCAAGCCTTCAAATGCCCCATGGAACCTAGGTTGTATAACAAATTTCTGTATGACATACCAGGTTGGCTAGAGCCTAAGAGGTGGCTCACCGGCTTTAACCTAACTCATTCAAAAGATAAAATTGTTTTAAACCGATTGTTTAAAGTGATATAAGCTTAATTAAATGAATATATAGATAGATGCTAACTTCTAGAAAGTTTATGACAAGATTGCTGTCTGATCGATATCTCAGGTCATACATACCCATATATCTCTGCATCATAAGTCAATTTACTTCTATTGTTAAAAGAATGAATTGCTGAAACAGTACTAATCTTGATGCTATAAAAATGTTAGGCATTTTTTATTTTTACTATAGTGCATGCCCTAGTATGATTTTTGAAATACTAAGCACCTACAGTGTAACATGCCCTAACTGCCTTAGTGTTTCCCTAGTAAATTCTATTTAAATGCTAGTGCAATTTTAGTATTTACCTAGTAGTTTGTCTGTCCGAACAGGGCAAACCATGTATAGCTACCACCTCCACAGATTATACAAACTAGATTTGGTGTTTATACCACAAGCGGAGTGGCAGGAGCGGTTTGATACAATGTGTGTTGAAGCTGCAGTCTGCCGGCTAGTGTGTATACTGTGCTATGAGCGACCGGGCCGCCCAGCCTACAATTGATCAGCCTAAAATCACCCCCTCAGCTTAATAGTTTTTGTATAGAAAATTCAAAATGGGCATAGTGATCTGTAATTTATGGTATCAATCCAACAGCATGCATCTCAGTCTCTCAGAACGCCCTAGATCATCAATTGAAGCTAGAAAGAAGCTTCAAAGCCAAGCATGTTTTGATCACTAACTGAAAGCATGGTAAAGGACAGTCTTGATTTGTGCACACGTTTAACTCGTGATTCTTTCACCTGCAACAACCGGTTGTTATCTTACAGTTGTAGTCTGACGACTTCAGAATTTAAGTCTCTGTTCTCTGAGGTTCGCTAACTGAACCATAGCAGCAGGAAAATGGTTCTTCCAACAAAAGTTTTCTGCTGTCTCTCGGTGTTGGCTGTTTTTGTCTGCACCAAGGGTAGGCAGGGGGTCACTTTGAAATGCAGAGCCGGGTCCTTGCCAAAGGACGTTTGCATCGAAGAGACAGCCGACTTTGCGTACAACTTTGCTGGTCTTGGTTTTGGCGACATGGAAGTGGCAAAAAAGTATGCACTGAACATGTATGAATCTGAATCCTTAGACCCCGTGATAGTGTTGAAGTGAGTCGAATACTTCAAGGAAGCCCATATCAGGTACCTTGGATTGGACAAAGGATCTCATGCGATGAAAAAGCTTGTGTCCGCACTGCCCGGCCCAGGCAGTGCGGCTCAAAGGTACGCAGAACAAACCTGCGCCAACATGTTGAAACCCAAGTCCTCCAACCCCGACTCGGCAATGGAGGCTTACTTGGAAGAGATGTATGACTTTACGTATACCAATGCTAGTCTGGGTTTCAGCAACATAAAGCCACATAAAGCAGGCCAGAAAGTATGCAGAGCAGATGTGTCATAAATCAGAAGACCCCGTGGCAGTATTGCATTAGGTGGCATGCTTCAAGGAAGCCTATGTGAGGTACCTCGGTTCCAAAATGCCTCAGGGTGGTACGGGAAGTGAGGCTTGAAAGCACGCAGAGAAAACGTGCGAGGGAGATCTTCCAAAGCCACAACATTAATTTTTGATCGATCGATGGATCGAATAGGGCCAAAGAGCCCCCCCCCCATCTCAACCTGTCTCCACGCATCTCCAGCATACCCGGCCGGCCTCTGACCCTGAAGAACCCAAAGATCAATTTACTTATTTCATTTTCAGCTAGAGGGACCTTAATGTGAAAAAGATTGCTTTGAGCCTCTCTTCTAGCACGGAGGGCTGGCGGGGCTGTCCGTTGTACTGAACTCTTCCTAATTCAGTTCTCTTCCAAGTGAAGTTCAACAATCGACAGTTTTAAAAGAGTAATCAACGAAACGAACCTCGATCATGAAACAAAGCGTAATGTCCCCCCAATGGTAGAAAAAGCTATAAAGCTCATCCTAGTTCTCTCGCGGCAGTGTTTTTTCCCGGCCCCTTCTGCATAGCATTGTGCCACAGGTCGTTTCTATTCCCAGTACTAGTGGGTCCCTGCTATATTCTTGGCCGCCCTTCTAAAGAAATTTTCCGTGCACTCTGATGAGCAGATCCAATGAAAAGCAGCAACAAAAGCCCCGGCCATCAAGACTCAAAAGGGCCAGACCACCGCAAGATTCGATCGCATTCCTTCTCACCGTTTCTCACATTTCTCATTGGTTCTCATTCTCTCAGAGGAATCTCTCTTAGTACTAAAAGAATAAAAAAAATATTTAAGAGACCGAGTATGAGATGCACTCAAATTGTGGTGAGTTACATTACTTGACGTAGTCTTGACCGTAAAATTAATATCACTTAACCCAGAAAATTTATAAATTTCATTCAAAAAACATTATAACAAATTGAGTATCGGCCTAATATAGGTAGCTGTGGTCTAGGTATTAGATTGATTGATATAGCTGGCCAAACTTGAAACAATAATTAATTGTATACCTTTTAGTCTAGCTTTTAGTACCATAAACATATAGCTAAGTATCTAAAAACGGAAATGAAAACAACTGTACATTGTTTTGGTCTAGTATTGAACTGAATATCCCGGTGCGCTGCTACAAGGTGGATTAAAACCGTTGAATTTCAAAAACTTGATATAAGATTTGCAAAACTAGATATTCTAGTGTACGGATGTGATCCAGATATAATATAAATATAATCTCCTAGAGATGAAATGGTTAAATTTCAAAAACTTGTTATGAAATTTGAATAAATTTGAAAAACTGGATATCCGAATATATTCCAGCATACTGCTATGATCCGGAATGAAATCGTTAAATTTTAAAAAGTTGTTGTGATGAGATTTGAAAAACTGGATGTCGATCCCAGAACATGACCAGACCAATTAAAAATAATCCTAAAAATTAATTTTAATTCTAGCTTAAATTGACTCTTTGATAAAATCATTTAAAACATTTTTTGGGCTTCTCTATAAAAACAAACAAACAAAAATATGTCTGATATGCTTAGATTTACTATTAGTCTTTGATACTTTTAACTATGTGTTGTATTTTTTTTAATTGTCTGACGAACCATATAGGACAAGCCCTGACAACGTCATTCTCACTAAAACCATATATATAGGTTGCCGGCTCAATGCCAGGATGCGTTGAACAACATAATTCGATTAGGTTATATGCTTCTAAACACTGTATCATAGTCTGCACAACAATAAATAATTGAAAATTAATGGACTTGCTGTGTTTTAAGTTTAACACTTTTGTCGCAACGTAGCAGAACCTGAAAAAGGCTAGCTTCCACCCTGATGTCAGGCTACGCTTTTCATTTACGATCTAGTTTACGATTTCTGTACAGACAGAGACAGACCATCCCCGGCTTCTGTCTCTTTACCCTGAGCCTGTTGCTCTGCGGCAAGCAATGAGACAGATGCCGCCACTGCACGCGCACAGGCTTCCTCAGCCAGGCTCTCAACAAGCCGAGTGGACCCAGAGCCCCCGGGAACCCTCGAAGGAAGGGCGTCGGCCTCTGCGGCACCCTTTGCAGTGTTCTGGGGGTGGATTTGCACACGCCCCCGAAGCTGCACTCGCCCTTGCCAGGACTCACCTGGCTGCTTCGCTGTCGACTGCATGGCAGGGGGCTGGACAGACTGCATTGGAGCAGACTTGCCCTGAGCTGCCGCGGACTCCCCTTGATTGACTGCGGCTGTCTTCTCCTCACGTCCATTTCCTGCGAGGGGAGGTTGGAGGAGTGTTGGCTTCACACCTTTCTCCATTTCGTTGTCAGCAGGATTCGCTGTAGGTGGAACAGCACCGTCTCCGGCAAGGACTGGGAGAGGAGGAGCATGGGTCTCTTCACCCCCAGGTAGCACTGCTTCCCCATATCCTCCCTGAGACGCGTATAGAGGGAGACCGTCTGATGGTGTGAGACGGGGGACTTCGGGGAGGGGGGGGGATGTGAGCCCGGGTTCGGTTTTTTGGTGTTGGTGGGAGGAGTGACTCGAGCGAGGAGGGGGTCTCAGCCTGGTGCCAGTGACTGGACCTGTTATTCGGCCTCTTCCGCTGAGAGTGGTGGGTCTGTGTGGTGGCGTCTTTCCTTTCTTCGCAGGGGACGGGGGGGGCGGGTGGGAGGGCGCAGGGCGATAGGGAAGGGCGGCAGCAGCTGTACCGACGTGGGCAGACGGAGAGTCGTGTTCTTGCGCAGACTGTAAGTGACTGAGGAGTGCGACAAAGTCGGGGTGTGTGATAGGAGGGTGTGTCCCTTCAGTCGGGAGCGTAGTTTTATCCGGTTGGAGCCCTTTGTCTTCCTCTGCTGTTGGAAGGACTGCCTGAGAAAGTGAAGAGGGCAGATCCCTCAGACCCTTGGCTTCGGTGAGTCGGTCTATGTCTCTTCTGAGAGAGGCCAAGGCAAACTGAAGATCAAAAGGGCCCTGATGGGATGCGGAAGCAGAAACAGATTTCTCCCTCCTGTCCCCCTGCGTGTGGAGACGATGCCCTCGGGGTGTACTGAGAGGTCTCCGAGGGGATTGGGATGGCTTCGCCCTTCCTGTTCCTGTTTGTTTCTTGACATCTTCACAGAGATCTCTCAACTCCCTCTCCTCGTGTCTCGACAGCTGCAGCTTCCTTGTGCAGAGCGTCTCCAGCTGCCGTGCCCTCCTCTGCAGATCCCGCAGGTCCCTCTCGACCCCCTCCCTCATCACAGACAAAGAGCGAACAACGGCATCGTGGCGAGAGACCCAGAGATCTCTCTCTGTCCTCAATGCAACCACCGTCCGCTCTGCCTCGGAGACGGCGTTCCGAGAGGCCACAGCGTCCTCGTTCGCTGCCTTCCGGAGGGCCGCCTCGGAGGATCTGAGTTTGTGCGTCAGGGCCTGCATGCAGGGAGGAGCGATGATTGATTGAGGTCAAAAGGGGGAAAGAGAATCGATTCCACAGGGTGGGTACACATGGAGACCGGCCAGCGTGAGATACAAAAGCGGAAAGAAAGAAACTCCGTGAAAACTCGTACATGCACAGAGGGAGGAAGGAAGGAAGAAAGGAAGGAAAAAAATACACAGAGAGAAATAACAGACGACGGACGGACGGCGGGGATGAAGCAAGGAATAAAACGAAAAACTCTAAGGAAGGAAAAGAAGATGTCAGCAACGAAGGAAAGGAGACAGGAAGAAAGGAAAGAGCGAAGGAAAAAACGAAATAAAGACAGACAGACTTATATGTTTCTTCTTCTTCTCCCTCTTTTTCTTCATGAACACAACAGACAGATTGACGGACGGACAGACAGAAAGGAACGAAACGCAGAAGCAATGAAGGACACACGGACTGGGCCAATCGAGATGAACAGAAAACTAGCGCATGTCAAAGCAAATGCAAGAGAGAGAGGGAGGGAGAAAGAGAGAGGAGCCATCAGATTTATTCAAGACTCTCTCTCTCTCTTTTGATCCATCGGACAGACGGACCCACCGCATGTTGTTTCTCCTTTTCCCCTGCCACGTTTCTCTGCGTCTGCATGCTCTGCGTCAGTCTGGCGAGTCTCTCTGCCAGTTCGTCCTTCTGGGATTCCAGGGCACTCGCTCTCTCTTTCCACTCGTTTGCCTCTTGAGCGAAGCATTGACGGAGGGTCACAAATTCCCCGGCAACATTTCTGCTCTCCTCTTGGGCCTGCAACATCAAAAGGAGAAAGACACAAAAGAAAGAGAAAAGAAATGAAGGCCCCCACGGAGGAGGGCGACTGGGCCTAAAAGGCCTAGATCGAATTCAGAACTGACTAGAAATTGAAACGACATGCCTCTATGGAACCACTATAAAAACGTTGAATGAAATGAAAAGAACAGAAACGAAGAGATTGTTACTCTCCTTTGGGCCTGCAACAACAGACGGAGAAGCAGGAGGACAAGAAGTTGATCAAAGACAAAGAACACCGGGAGAAAGAGAACGCAAAGACATTTCTAATTTCTTTTTCGGCCGGGAACAACACTGTAGAAGGCGTGGAGAACCGTTCAGTCGTTTCAATGCGATGAACATGAGACAACGAGTCAAAGAGAAGAAAGAAGAAGACACACACACACACACACACACACACACACACACACACACACACACACACACACACACACACACACACACACACACACACACACACACACACGCACACACACATACACACACTCACGCACACGCACACATACACACACGCACACACACACACACACACACACGCACACACACATCAACAGACCTCTTCCACTTTTACGACCAATCGCCCCTCCCTCACCCGGACCTCCCGCAATTGTCTCAGAAGGACGTCCCTCTCTTTGGTCACCTGCACGAGTGAGTCCATTTCATTTTTTTCAATTCTTCTGAGGGGAAAGAGCAATTTGCGGAAATGGGCGCGGGGTCTCCCGAGTTGTCAGGCAAGGTCAAGTCATTGTCACGCATGCACTCAAACAATTCTTCAGCTTGCATGCGAATCAGTGAGACGGAGAGAGTGCCTGTCTTTCTGTAGTTTGGAAGCCTGCGGAATGCACAAGGCAGTGAAACGACCCAAACACTGGATCAGCACCAGCCACCCACCACACATTCCACCCACTGCCCCCCTCGTTCATAGACCCCCCCAACCTCAAACTCTCTCCACAGACGAGACGCGACAAGACCAGAGAGTCTTTTTGAAGCTCGGACCCGGCTCACCTGTACAAGCTGTTTGGTCACCTCCTGATGCGCCGCCGTGGCTTTCCGTCTGCCGGCCTCTGAGGCCACCAGGCGGTCCCTCAGGGAAGCCTCCCGGACTCTGTCAAAGCCCAGAGCGTCCCCGCCATACCCGCTCTCCTCCAGCCGTCTCATGAACGCGTCCACGCTGAAGGGAGACGGGGGGGCTGCCTGGGTCGGGGGCCGCTTGGGGTTGGGGGGGGAACTTCGGGGGGGGCTTTGTGAGGGTGCTCTTCTTGCACTGAGGCAACGACGGGGAAGGGGGGATGATGGGATGAGTGGCTTTGCTGGCTTCGGCTTCAAAGAAGCGGTCAGGGCCCGCCAGGTTCTCAGAGGGACATTGGGGGGGATTTCGGGGGAGCCTCGGGGGGAGAGGGCGAGCTTGGCAGTCAGGCTGGGGTAGGGGGAGTGAGGGAGAGAGCCAGAGACGCCGGTGCTCCTCCCCACTCCAACCTGTTTGGATGCTTTGTTTTGGGAAAGAGAGGAAGCACCTGGACGGGTACTGCAAGAGCGCTCTGACGGATGCACCGGAAGCTTCTTTTTTGCTATCCGAGAAACACTGTTGGATGCCCTCGCACGTGTTGTTGCCGCTCCCTTTGTGGACTTCATGAGGCTGGCTGTATGTACCCGGCCTGGTTTTTGGTCGTGCTTTTTCCTACTGTGACAGATAGTTGAGAAAGGGCGGAGAAAGAGATTACTCCCTCCCGATCCTGTACCTGCGGATGGAGGCCGTGGTTGAAAATTTAACGTAGAGGGATGGATATGCAGCACAGTTCACAGCTTGCAGATAACGAGACGGTGTCTATATGGTTCTTTCCTCAAACAACCGTCAATTGAAGCATTCACCGGGAGCCGCAAGCATATGCAAGGAGGTGATGATGGCAGCCACAAAATCTTGCATGCCGCAAACCGATCAGTGAGATCGAACATGAAAGAGATTCAAGTTTAATGTTTCAAGAGATTTCAAGAGAGAGATCGATGTCTGCAATTGTCTGCATGCATGCACGTCAGTCTGTGACAAACTGTTAATTTTCTTATCGCCTCTCCGTTAATTGCTCGCGCGCGCGCGGAATGGCTCGCGCATCCATGCATGCAGTTGATGGGGCGCCCAATTTCAATGCCGATGAGAATGATGAAAGTGCGCAAAAATTGAACCGTCGAGCCCGTTCGGGAACTTCCGTGCACATTCGTGGACCATCGTGTACCGTGTCCCTTTCTTGAAGTGTCGTCACCATTGATTCGTCTTCCTCTGCTGGCTGGTTAGCAGCAGACTGAGTCCAGAGCCTGGTCGAATTCGGTTCAACAGAGTGGTAGGCCAGCAGATCACCAGTCTGTCAACCAGACTGAGCGTGTTCGTAGGTTGAAGAAGCAGGCGAGCTGCTGACTCCACAGGACAAAGGCGTTTCTTGCAAATCGAATTGAGAGGAGATGCGAGTGCTGAGGAGTGGCACGAAGCTGGCCGGAGGGAGGAACAAAACGGGTGCACTGAGGAAGGCTGAACAACAGGGAAAGAGCGTCAAGACCAACGATGAGAAGAAAGAACGCACCCCCAAAGCTTCTCAATCCGTCGCGCCCTCTGAGGCCTCCACCGTGTTCTCCCGTCTATCCTCTGGTCTGTCCGGTGTGTGGAGTTTCTTCTCCAGGAGCCCCTCACAGACTTCGGAAGACTCCGCCATGCAAGTGGACAGCGCAAACGGCATGGAAATGGACAACACAAGTGAACTGCAGGAGGAAGACACTGTTCAAGACACGAGTAGCAAAGTGAAGAGGGGGGCAAAGGGAAATGGAAGGGCTGCGGCTGCTACAGAGGAGCAGGAGGAGGTCTCTCTTGAAGATCTTCTGTCCTCTCTTCTGTCACACACTCACTCACCATCCAAGGAACACCGCAAACTCCTGAAAGAGATCAAGACCAGGAGCACACAGCTGCCCCAAACCCTCCAATTCTCCCAACAGACCGCCCATTTCCTGGGAGGAGGGAGTCGTACCTCAGTCTACAGAGCTGTCTGGAAGTCCGAAGAGGTCGCCGTGAAGGTCCTCAAGGCCCCCACGGGGCTTCTCACTTCCACCAAGAGCAAACTCAAAGACCTCATCAGAACAACACCCTCACACCCAAACCTCCTCAACCTCAAGGGAGTTTTTGATGCCGGGTCGGTCGATGAGTTCATGTGGCTTTCTTTTTTGGTTTCTGGCACTGACTGGTCTTTGCCTCCTCCCATCTCCCTCGTTTCTTCTCTCCTCTCCTCTCTTCTCATTCTCTTCTCTCCGTAGTCGATTCTTTTGAAATTCCCCCCACCAGTAGCCCTGTAGGTGAAGTCTTCTCTATACTATACATGACGTAGTGCTTCTTGCACAGTCCATGCAGTCGTTTGCAACGCTGCAACATCACATTTTTATGTACCCATTTCTGTGTACAGGCCCGACAGCCCCGAGCCCTCCGTCCTCCTCATACAGGAGCTCTGCGAATCCTCACTGGCCTCCGTGACAACAGACGGCATGGGTCGCCCCGTGGCTCTGCACCCTCTGTGGGCCTTTGCGATCTCTGCCGTTGTCTCCTCCGCTCTCGCGGCTCTGCACAGGAACGGAAAGGCGCACAAAAACCTGAAACCAGAGAACGTCCTCTTCAAGACAACACCTCCGGACATGAACAGCGCACCCGCGTCCTTCGAAAAGGCCGTCGCGACCATGCGCAGGCTGGTCAGTTGGAGAGGTTCTGTTTTTGTGTATGTACATGCGTGCTTGTTGAGTTCCTTTTTATGTGGGGCATTACAGATATTATCACGAAATCTATCTGTGCGGTAGTGTGCGCCCAGAGTCCGTGCTTTCGGATGGCAGAGTGGGTGCCCTCTCCTCTGAGGCTGTGCATAAAATTGAGTTCATTGATTCTTCGCTCGTTCTGCCCAGAGAGCTGCGAGGGGAAGGGGAATGAATTCGATCGTTGGGATCGATCACCGCAAGGACGAGGTCAACTTTCTTTCTGTGTTTAGTTGACGATGCCGAAGTTGAGTGAACTCCTTGGTCGGTCCGTACGTCTGTCTGTGAAACAGAAAGATGTTTCCATGCACTGATTCCATTCGATTGCGCGCAGGTGCGTGTTACCGACTTTGAGGTCTCGGAGGTCTGCTCGATGGTCGCACAGGAGAGAAAGCAGAAGAAGCTCCAGACCCAGTCTCCATCAGGTGGTCTTGAGGAAACTGTGTCTGGGAGGTCTGTGCGGTATCTCTCGCCTGAGGCCATGGGGGGAGTGAGGAAGTTCAATTATTTGGGCTCATTCTCCGATTCGAAGGCAAAGAGGGTGGGCAAAGAGGACGTTTACACTCTGGGAGTGTTACTCTGGGAGATGGTGTCTGGGGAGAGGGCGTGGGAAGGTTTGGAGATTTTGGAGGTCATGCGAGAGGTGGGAATCGATCAGCACAGGCCCCCCGTGTCTTCAGTGGACAAACGTCTGAAAGAAGTCTCATTGACAACTGAAGGGGCAGAGCAACAGTGGGATTTGGGGTGGGTCCTTCCTGCTCTGTGGCATGAGGACGCAGGCATCCGGCCGTCTGCAAAAGACTGTGTGAGCGTCCTCTTCAACACGGCCATGAATCAAATTCCCAACATCACCGTGTATGCATCTTACACGAACAGAAAGAGAAAGGACGTGAAAATCACAGTCCCTCAGTTGGCACGGGTCGAGGATGTCTGTGAAGAGATCGAAAAGCAGACAGGTCACAGGGCTGGCCGCCTGAGACTGTACACTGGAAAGTACAGTTACTGTGAAGAGGCGCTGTACGACCACAAGCACCTGTTCTCCTACGGCGTCGGTGAGGGTGCCCTTCTCCGGCTGTGCACCTCTGGGGGTTTGGGTCAGATCTTCGTGAAGACTCTGACAGGCAAAACGATCACTCTTGACTGTCGTTCGGACAACCTAATCGAGGAGGTGAGTCGGTTTAAGGCCGGTTTGATTGGTCTGAGAGTCAGACAAATTGTCGTTCGAAGGAAGGCAATCCGCCTGGGAATGCAAGCAAGCAGAAAGCTAGCCTAAGGGGGACTGCCAGGAAGGAGAGCTGTACACATGCTTGCATGAAGTCGATCACGCTCATTGACAAGGAAGGTCGATAATACAATTGAGGCATGCGTATCGCCTGACCGTACGTCGCATTTCTTGTTTAATTTTCTGCGTAATCCATCCAGTCTCTGCGTATGCCATTGGGACCGTGTGATCTGGTCAATCACTTGAATGTGCAAAGTCGTTGCTCTGTCCAATATTTCCGTCTGCCAGTTCATAAGAAAAGGAGACAAAAGAAAAAAACCTATTATAGTGTGTCTGCCAGTGTCAGTATTTCCAGATCTTGTACAGAAAAATTCGGTGTGTGCCATGTAGCCATAGCCATGCATGTGCCACTTCATGACTACATGCATGCAGGTGAAACTGCAGATCCAGAAAAAGGAAGGAATCCCGCCGGAGCAGCAGAGACTGATCTTTGCAGGTTGGTTGGCAGATTGAATGAATCTGCAGGCCAAACTGTGCGTTTAATCTCCTTTCTTTCTTTCTTCCTCGCTTCTTTTCGCTCTTTTCTTCTTTGTTTCTTTTCTTTCTTTCTTTCCGCCTGTTGGTGCTGTTCTTTTGTCTTTGTTCTTTCTTTCTTTTTGTCTGTTGTATTCATGAAGAAAAGGAGGGAGAAGAAGAAAAAACATATAGTCTGTCTGTCTGCCTGCCTGCCTTTCTTTCTTTCTTTCTCTCTCTCTCTCTCTCTCTCTCTCTCTCTCGCTCTCTCGTGTGTGTGTGTGTGTGTGTGTGTGTGTGTGTGTGTCTGTGTGTCTGTGTGTGTGTGTGTGTGTGTGTGTGCGTGTGTGTCCGCGTCCGTGTGTGTGCGTGTGTGTCCGCGTCCGTGTGTGTGTGTGTGTGTGTGTGTGTGAGAGAGAGAGAGAGAGAGAGAAAGAGAGAGGCCCCTTCTTCCCCAGCACAGACGCCCGTCTCCCCCTTCGATGTTTGCAGGGGCACAGCTGGAGGACGGTCAGACACTTGCCAAGTACAAAATCCAGAAAGAGAGTACGCTGCACCTAGTGCTCAGGCTCCGGGGGGGCATGTTCAATGAGACCAGCGGGATGGCTGATGAGTCGGGCCTGCAGGGGGACTCTGAGGGGGGGGAGGGGAGTGAAGACGACGAAGAGGAGGAGGAGGGGGAAGAAGAGGACGATCAACAGATGGAGTGAGGAGACAGCATCTTTGTTCCTTTTTGTCCCTGCGTCCTTCTTTCGTTATCTCAGACACCCGCAGATATCGAAGGACAAAAGGACAGAGAAATGGAGACAGACACAGCCCTCAAATCTACTCAAATCCAACATGTTAATGATGAAAAGAACAAGAAAGACCCCAAGTGAAACCGTAAACACACAGGTCGAACAATCAAGTGCGAAAGAACTACCCAGGCATGTACAGAGAATTTGATTCCGCGGCCCCTTTTGGACCCCTTCCTCCCATCTAACAGTGGCACTCCCCACACTACCTCACCAGTCCTCACAAAAGCAGCTGTCGAAGCGAGCCGTGCCAAGGTGAATTGAAGTATAAATGAAAAAACAGATTCAGCAATGGTTGCGGAGCTCGGCGGCTACTTTTCTCAAATTCCAAGTCTTAATTGAATCGCTGCAATGTAGGCTGCAATGTGCCACAAATTATTGAAAGTGATCTACTAGACAACTAACTCTGTGTCGTCACTATGCATGTCTAAAGTTTTCTTTTTCTAAATGTTAATCTCGAGATTGATCTCTGCATTTAATATAACATTTATTGAGAGATGCCCTATTAATATTCATATATACTGTATTTAATTTGGCAGTGTATTATATCCGAGGTAATCAGAGATAATTTAACTGTCTGAGTGTTACTGTTAATTACCGTTATTGAGGTCCTCATGATTTAAATATAGAAATGGGTTCTACGCTAGGCCTAGCGCTAGGCCGTAAGCAATCTAGCAAGCGACCTATTTGAGGCTGGCTCAGGCTACTTTTTTTTTAAGTTATTCTTATTCAGTGATCGAGTCTTCTACTAGTAGAGCTATGGTCTAATAAAGGCTATCATCCCTGGCTATGGTGTATTATGGTGTAAGCTGACCTCCGGTAGTGGACTGCACTAGGGGTAGGCACTAAAGTTTTTTTTATAATATAGTTTGCCTGTAAAACTTTAAACTTTAACTTTAAAACTTTAAAAGTAAACATGCAACCAGACATGCAAAAGTTGATCTAAAAACCGTTGCTAGAGAAGTTGATTTCATTTATATCGTTGTAGGCAAAGTTGCCGAAAATTGCTGCTTTATATACTAGTAGATATACTAATTATACAAAAGTTTCACTACTCTGAAAACAAGGTATGTAATGCATTATTATATTAATTATAATTCTTACACAAATTCCCAGACACAACATTGACATAAATTCAAACGACCGGCAACTTTGGTCTTCTAGGGTCCTTCTCTAGAAAATCTACTTCTTTTTTGGCCACAATTACTTCTCCTAAAAGACGGTAGCAGCTGCTTGCAATCGCTATCCTCCCAGGCTTCTTTTCAATATATGCCAACATTAGCGCAACATCTTTGATATTTGCTAATTCAAAGTCTTCTACCCACTCGGCAGCCCCGAAGTACCGAAAAAACTCTAAATCCTCTGTACCCTTCTTTTTATCTCGAATGTGCCTTACCACTCGCACCGTCAATTTCTTATTTTTTGGCTATTAGGTATACAGGAGAGAAGACCCAGGTTCTAGATAATATAAAAATACCCTCAACTAGCCCTAGTTCGAGGCAGACTATGCCGTTTTCATGTTCCTCAGCGCCAACAATGTGTCGATGACTTCATACATAGACTTTCTTCATGTGCTAAGTGGCTGGATAAAAAGAAACTTGAATTTCTGCATTGCCTGGCTGAGCTGGAATCCATTGATTCTAATGATTGTAACTGTCCACTCCCCGGTGTAAGTACATCTGAACTTTTTATCCGTGACTAGATCTGTGATGTCATCCGATCACTTTTCATCCAATGCTAGATCCGATCGATATTGCCTAGCATGTCGCCGATGACTATTTCCAATATGAACATAAATCTAAACTTAAATAGACTGAGCTTCTACTACTTTTTATGTAGACTAGTTAATTAGTTTAGTTATGACTAACTTAATTAACGACCTATTCAAAAACTAATTAAAAAATATTTTTTAAAAATAAAGTCTAGAGGGCAAAAAAAAACTTTAACAAAAAAAAACTTTAAAACTTTAGTGTCCACTCCTACTACTGAGTAGTAGGGACCGCAAGGAAAACAGTGAAAACAGTTCAAAAACTCGGAACATCAATGCTATGTATTGCTATGCTATACTACTATCCTATGCTGGAGTCTGAACAAGGCACAACTTTGAAAAGGCATGTATGCGACTCATTGCTAGACTCATTGGGTAACAAATAAATTTTTTAAGAATCCCATTTTATTAAACAGTCTGTAGTGAAAAGTGTACAATCATTTTCACACATTGCATGCATATCGTCATCAAATAGCCGGCAAGGAAGAAGATCATCCTCAATTACGGTGCAACCCCCTAGGGATAGCAGGCAACTCCACAGACCCGCCACAGCCATGCGCACGCTGTGCTCGATCAAGGTGCTCGATTCGTTTTTTTTCTGAGCCACTCCGGCAAAAGCGTGCATGCAAACGGCCAGACAGGCGGGAGCTGCCAATTCCTTCGTGCGCTGTTCTGATCGACCTACCGACCGGCCTGCAGAGGCAAATGATTCGACTGACGGGAGAGAACGCTGTGTCTGTCCATGCATGCTCCCGCGTAGATGCACCGCTCTGCCTCCTCTCCTGGTCACATGCGTGTGGACCCTTCTATCCATCCCTCCCTCCGCGCCCCTGAAAGCATCAGGAGGACCATGGCAGAGCTAATCCAATCCAATTCTCCTCCCTCCCCCCCTTCCTCCCTTCATTCCTCACTGCACGCATGCCGATCAACCACCCCAAACGATGGATGCATAGACCCACAGACAGAGAGAGATTGCAACCATATGAAATGGATGCACCCCC